>JAJONR010002658.1:0-69610 GCA_029582245.1 Solanum etuberosum
TATATATATATATATATATATATATATATATATATATATGATATCAAAGTTTCTTGTTCAGAAATTATTCATTAATCAATGATACTGTAGGAGTATATATATATACTCTTAGGGGTCATTTGATTGGAAACCAACTTATTTCAGGATTAATTATCCTGAGATAATGTATCCCACCATGTATATGAGATAACTTATCATATCACTATGATATAAATAGTGGGATAAATTATCTCAAATATAACAATCAAACAAGACACTAAATTTTTATCCCAAAAATATTTTTTTTATCTCATCCCTCACACCTAACGACCGAATGAATTGTAGGTATGTTTTGGTGGATGAAACCTAGCCACAACTTTCTTATCAGAGCAGTCCCATTTGACAGGATGTTTTTGGCATTTAGTAGGGGCTAACTTTCCTCATGTGGACATCTTCTCTAAAACTCAACCGTCTGTTTTTATTCCCCTTCTGGAATCTAGTAACGCCTTCCCTCAACAAGAATATAAGTCATAGATTTATTAGAGTGTGTATTTATATTTTGGTATTCACTCTGTTCCTATTTATATCATTTTACGTTCCTTAAGAAATTAGGTAAGTTTATTATTGTATTTTTATTTGGTGATTTATTGAAGTCAAGTTTTTAATAAATCAACATAAATTAATTTTTTTAATTAATTAAATTAACTAATGAATATGAATTAGTCATTTAGTTTTCTTATGTTGGTCAAATTCATACTTTCAAAGTTAATAACTCTCAAGAGCACAACAAAAAAAATAATATTATTTATGTATTGATTTGGTGATGACACATATTATTGAACGGAGAGTATATACATTTTATAAGATGAAATTTGATTGAAGGATAATGGACATAGTATTATATATCAATATAATGAAACAGATTTTTCTCAAAAAGTCTTTCTTTATTTTTCCTTTTTTTCTTTTACTTTTACTTTTATGACAAATTAAAATTTTATAATTAAGAATAGAAAATATAAATGTGTTGACACTTGACAGATACAATCGACTCTTTTTTTTATAATTTTCTATTTGATCTTCCATATTTTTCTTTCATTTATTAAGATAATTAAATTCAATAGAACTATAGTAAAACCTCACTAAGTTAATATTTGGTTAATTAATAATCTCTTTAAGATAATAATTTTTTCTGGTCCTGACTTGGGCCAATAGAAAAGATCACTTATTTCGATAAGATAATAAGATAATATATTTTCAGAAGACCCTTCTATGAATATATGGTTCCATTAATATTATAAATTAATAATTTTTTAAAAGTACAAATATATCTAAGAAAATTTAGTGAAATATGATTCTATTATGTTCTGTTTTTGTTAAAATTTAAATTTAGTTGAAACTCATCTCTAACTTTTCTTATTGCATCCAAAAAATTTGATGTTGTCTTTTCTAATTACACCATAAAATTGTAAAGAGTTCTAGATGCAAGTGTTTTCTTACACGTAATTGGTTACAAAGGTATTGTATCATCTTCGACTTTATCATCAACATTGTTTTTCCAATGATATTCACAATTTGTTCCAAGCTTTGGACCTCTGAACATGTATCATTTTCACCCACCCAATAGGTTATTAACGTCCATTTTATTGTGGTAACCGAGATCATCAATCATGACCTCAATTTCATGAATGACGTTTTCACAAGTGAGCTTTCAAATTCTTTGAGATTTCATCCCTGAAAGATTTTTTTGATGTTGAAACATTCCGTAAAATATTAATTTATCGATTAAATAATATCTTTATAAAATAATAATATTTTATGATTCCGCCTATATTAATTTAGAGAAGTTTTACCGTAATTGGTTACAATTCCATGACAAAGGATAATTCCAATCGACAACAAGTAATGGCTACGTTTTTCCTTACTCTATGAAGTATGAAGTATGAATGGTTTTATTTTTGGTATTACTTGTCTCCTATAAATTTTATGTTAAATATAATTATATATATAAAGTAGTATTTAATATTAACACTTTATACACGTTCAAGTAAGAAAAGGTTTAATGCACAAAATTTGATTGACTAAAACTCTTAAATATTAGGGGAAAATTGAATCATAATTTTGTTTAATGTAAAAATCTATTTTTTACAGATAAAAGGTAGATAACCTTTCACTAAAAAGTTTTGTGCGTATATATATATACGAGATACAAGTGCCCGTGTTAATACGGGCCGAATATCTGTTATTTTTTTGTTTCACTTTACGTGACATAGATAAAATTTAGAGAGTCAATTAAATTTTAATATGATTTTTAAATATTTTAAGTTGTTAATTATTGTAATTTATAGTATTTTTTCACGTAATTTATAGATAATATATGTTACTTCCCTTGTCCCGATATATGTAGCAGAAATAGAATTTCAAGAGTCAATCAACTGATGTCACTTATTGAGATTTACAATACTTTTTACGTAGTTTTCAAATTAAATAATACTCCCTCTGTCCAACAATAGTTGTCCACTATTGATTTTGCTCACTTCTTAAAAAATTATAAATAGAAAGGTAATTTTACTATATCACCCTTTGAATATATAAATATAATGTCTTGAAAAATAATGTAATAGATAAATAGAATTTTTTTATAATTGACATACATAAGACTAATTATTATTAGTTATGACATTATTCTTTATGTTTCAAGTTTTAACATTAAACAATTACGGGCTATAACAAAAAAGAATATTTGTTTTCCTTGTTTAGCTTAAAATAGTTACTGCCTTTTCTCTCACCTGTTAATTGTTTATCAAAACAGAATTCATTTTTTTTAATCAATATTCGTCTCTTTCTCTATCATCGCTAAAAATAGTTAGTGTCACTGTCTTCTCTTACGATTTTTTTGTTTCGTATTCGTTTTCGTTTCATACTATGATGGAAGGTTTCTTATCAATATTAATAAAGCATGATAGTAGATGAGATTGTTTATATAACAGTATACCAATTTCATACAATTATTCTACATAATTTTATATCCAATTAATACCAAAAGTAAACACTGATTCATACCAGATTCATACCAAAAGAATATGAATTTCAAAACAATTGTAACTAGTAATTATGTTTTGTTATATAAATAGTATATCAAATTCATACAATTTTTTTGCCAATATTTATACCAATTTCATACCAATAGTAAGCATTAGTTCATACAATATTCATACAAAAAATAGTTCTTTGTAAAAAAAAATTGGCTTGCAAAATTTGAATCGAAGTTTGAACACTCAGACAACGGAGGTTCCACCATTTTTTCTTTCCTTTTTGCCCTTTACGATTTGGAGGAGTGAATATTTTCTTTGATTCTTGTTTCTTCTCCTTCACTGAGTTTTATTTTTTTCTCGGACTGGTAACACTCTTCTTCGCCGGAGTTGCATTCATCTTGGGCGGTGGAATTTGAGTTAAAATATTAAAACTTGGAGGCTCTATTTCAAGATTAGATACATCCTCTACAAATTTTCGGACTCTTTCTAGGTACATGATGAACTTTTCCATCCTTCGGCATGTTTGTATGTGAACCGAAAATTTTGATTCTTTGCAGTGTGTACAAGATTGGCGAAAATTTTCGTTTGAATGGAGAAGAAAAACAATGAAAAAGTTGGAAAAGAAAGAGTAATCGTGGGTGGAAAGAGAAACATGAGTATGTGGACTTAGGGTGGGGTGTGGCGTGTGATAAGTTAAAGGAAATCCCTTGAAAGGTGTAATGAATAATTATCAACTTATTCTCTCTCATAATTTTCTCTTTCTTTCACCTAATTAACATTATATAAATTGATTAATAAAATATAATTAATTAATTCATAAATTAAAATTGATTTGTTAATACTTGTAATTAAAACCTTATAAATAGTATAAAAAATAGATATAAAGGTTGTAATATATGTGTGGGGTGATTTTTCCATAGATAAATGACTATAATTAATTAAGGGAAAAGGGTCAAAAATGCCCTTAAACTATATGAAAGGAACAAAAATGTCCTTCGTTTATAGTTTGACTCAAAAATGTCTTTACCGTCAATACTTTGGTTCAAAAATGCCCTTGCAGTCAATACTTTGATCCAAAAATGCCCATATAGTTACAAAATGGGTCAAAAATTCCTTTTTCTGAATAAATATTTTTTTTTTCTTTTAAATACATTTTCTTCCTATTAAAATATTATTAAAGAACACTATTATTGTTTTCTTTCTTCTAAAATCACTTTAACAAATAAAAATGTAGGAAATATTTTTTATCTTCTTAATCTCATTTTATCAATAAAATAGAATAACTTCATGTACCCTTTTGACAAATAATATATGTAATATATATAAGATCATAGTATATACATCATTAATTTATATTTATATAACGATAACAAAATAGTGATAATAAAATCAGAAATATTTTCATTTTTTATTTTTTCTGAATTGAAGTAAGATAAACATTTGCTAATTTTTTTTAAAAACATTATTAAAAAAATAACGTGTTAAAAAGAAAATAATAATATATTTATTTGGAAAATGGACATTTTTGACCCATTAAATAACAATAAGGGCATTTTTGGACCAAACTACAAACGGAGGACATTTTTGTTCCTTTCGCATAGTTTAACGGCATTTTTATTCCTTTCACATAGTTTAAGGGCATTTTCGACCCTTTTTCCATTAATTAATGATAAGAGTAAATTATAAACTAAGTGTAAAATTATCTCTTGATTTCATAAAGTGGACAAATATTGTTTGACATCCCAAAATAGTATAGTGAACAACTATTGTTGGACGGAGGGAGTACATGTTACTTCTTTTATCTCATTTTATGTGACGCAAATAAATTAATTTCATGAATCAATTGAATTTTTTTATAAGGTATATATATATATATATATATATATATATATATTAAATTGTCAATTATCATGATTTTTAGTATTTTTTATGCAATTTTTAAATATAATTTTTTTTAAAAATAAGATAAACAAATTAAAATGAAAGAACCATAAAAAAATTATAGAATTACCCTTAAAGTGCTCAAGCAGACATATATATATATATAAACACAAATAATACTGGCATGTTGACTATCACCTGTGTGGATAAGCACATTGTGCATGTACTTATTTCAATGAGTGTATTATTAAATATTGTATTTGAGTTATAAAATAAAATTAAACAAACAATTTACAATCTTGAAAATGATTATTATTGGTCATGGCTAAATCAGCAAATGAAGAAATCATATCCTTCTACATAAATTCATATATATAATGCAAATACTAATAAGATAAAGTTATAAAATAAAATATTAATTAAACATATATAGAAATTTCAAACAACACATATTTGATCTCGACTACACTATATCTAATAGCTTCTTTTTTTCCCCAAAGCTTACGAAAATGTTACAATCAATTTAAATATAAAATAAGCCAAGTTAAATAACACTTATATATTATGTTTGAATAAATGTTATCCTCACACAATTGACAATACATTTGTCTCATGGGGTCAGACTTCAAAAGGCACTGCTTGTGCATGTAATCCTCTTGTCATGAATGAGGGACCTCTTCTTTTCATTCTAGGCCAATAAGGTTCATGTCCAAAAGAAGAAAGACACGTACTCCCTACGTTCAACAATAATTATCCACTATTGACTTAGCACATCTCTTAAGAAGGGTAATTTTATTATATCTCTCTTTGAATATAATAAATATAATGTCTTGAAAAATATAATAGGAAAATAATTATAATAAATGATAAGGGTAAATTAGGAACTAAGTGTAAAAATTATCCATGAATTTCATAAAGTGGACAAATATTGTTGAACATCTATTTTTAGTATAGTGAATAAGTATTGTTGAACGGAGGAAGTACAATATTGACAATTTTTTTAGAGAAAATAAGTACTTTTAGGAAATAGCAGAAAGTAAAGAAATTGTTTCTCCCTAAAAAAAACACTTTTTTGAGAAAAATGTAGTAACAAAATAATTTTTTCAAATTATTTTAGAATTACAAGAACACCGACTAGAGTACTTTGAATTTAAGTTAGTTATGAGTTTCTTTGGAAGGGAAAACATTTATCGCCTCTCTCTCTCACGCTTTAATTTCTCTTTCTACTGTCGTTCATTATTGACTTAGCACACCTGAAATTATAAATAGAAGGGTAATATTTTTTGAAAATAATAAATACAACGTCTTAAAAATATAATAGGGAAATGACTATAATTAATGATAAAGATAAATTAGGAATTAAGTGTAAAATTATATATGAATTTCATAAAGTGGACAAATATTGTTGGACATCAATTTTTAGTATAGTGAACAAGTTGAACGGAGGGAGTATATCTATTCCGTGCCTTTTTTGGTGTGGAAATAATCTTTATCATTTATAAATATACGAAAATAGTTATCTCTTCATTTTAAAAATTAAAATATTCTTTAACTTTGTATTATGGATGTTCTCTTTTTCTTTTGATTAATTTTTTAAAATATTTATTTTTACTCTTACATAATCAATTTTTAACTTTTGTTTACTTTTTAAAATTATATATTTTTAATTTTTAATTTATATGTCATATTTTGAATGAAAAAAAAAATTCTAGATAAAAAGAAAAGAAAAATATATAAGCTAATAACATATTAAATGAAATAAATGAGTTGGATAAATTTATTAAATTTCATTAATAATAAATAAAAAAAATTAGTATCTATTCGTATAAGTGAAAAAATAGAGTATCCGCTTTATGAATTGATGAAAGGCAGGTAACAAGAAACACTAGTTGGTAAAAATAGAGGTCTATTATATAACAAAATTCTAAAAGGTCATTTATTTGTATTTATAAATAAATTTTTAGATTATAGTTTTAAGATGTTTAATTAATACTCCTATTGTCCCAATTTATGTGAAACTTTTCGTTTTTTGAGAGTCAAACAGTTTAAGTTTGACCGAGAATTGGCATATGAAATCTTCAAATATTTTTGAAATGAAATTTATATATTTATAAACTACGTAAATAATTGATAATTTTAAAATGTTTAAAAGATTTATAAAAAACTTACTATTGAAGATAGACTTATTTAAATTTCGAAATTCAAAAAATATCACTGAAAATGCAACAGAGAGAGTAACAATTAAAACTCGTCTATCTTGTATAGTCAATAGAGAATAAGAGATAAATCGAACATAAATATACATGCATACTTAATAAAGTTAGTACTAGATTTTGTAATAAATTTATAAAAAAATTATTCGACTTATGATGTTAATAAACTTACAGAACTATCTATAAATACCTAGAATAGAAAAATTGAGGTAAAATGTTTGATATTTGAAAGAAAATTGAGAGGTGTAAATAATTTTTATCCTTTATAAATTAAAATGAAGTGAATAATTTTTTAAAATCTTATCCATCTAAAAATAAAATTTTATTATTAAAAAGACCTTGGCCATAAAATTTCAGAAATTCAACTTCAAAAAGTTGTATTTACTTTTACCTTTTATATGGAGTAACTCATAAAAATCTAAAACCATCCTTATGGGTGCACAATTATAATTTTCAAATTTCACTTTTGCATTTTATATGACTCATAAAAACTTGAAAACAACTCTAATTTTGTATCCCTATGGTAGCACCACTCTAATTTTTAAATATCATTTTTTCGCAAAAGAATACTTCTTTCAATTTTCACAATGAAAACCTGTTCAAACTGCTACTTAAGCTCCAATTTCAAGTTTGCAACGTGGGAAGTTTTCCAAAATAACTATATTTGGAATAGAAAGAGAAACTCCTCCTTCCTTCTGTGGAACCATAGTCGTACACTTTTGCAGATTTCTTAAGAAACTATAAATAGAACTATATTACTTTTTGAATATAATAATTACAATATCTTGAAAAATATAATAAGCAAATGACTATGATTAATGATAAGGGTAAATTAAGAATTAAGTATAAAATTATCCATTGATTTAATAAAGTAGACAAATATTATTGAACATCTTAAAATAATATAGTAGATAACTATTGTTGAACGGAGTAAGTATATATAGATACATATTTATTCGTTCCGTGATGGAACTGAATGGTTTTTTTTTTCCTATTTAAAGGCCGTAAGACTCTCTATCATTCCTCACACATCAAATCCTAACATTAAAAAAAGCATTTGTTCCTTTTCTATTGAAACAATAGCCACATCTAGCTAGGGTTCTTTCTTAAAAAGTCTTATGGAGATCAATCAATCAGTTGAATCCAAAATTAAGTATTAAAGGGGTAATAAATGGTGGTGACAGAAGAGAGTGAGCACACATGGTGTTTTCTTGCATGATGTTTATATGCTTGAAACCATGTGTGCTTACTCTCTATCTGTCACCCCCACCGCACACTCTCTATTTACATTTTGTTCTTCTTGTGGTTGTGAAAGAGAGTCGTGGAGTAACGGGTAATGTTGTATTTATGTGTCCAAGAGGCCACGGTTCAAGCCAGCCTCTTGCAGAAATGCAAGGTAAGACTGTGTACAATAGGTCTTTGTGGTTGGGCCCTTTCTTGAACATGGTGGGAGCCTTCTCCGGACCCTGTGCATACCGGGAGCTTTAGTAAACCAGGCTGCCCCTTTTTTCTTCTTGTAGTTGTGTGTTAATGAAAAGTGGGTTGTTCCAAGTATGAATTCACTAGCCATATGTTACATACAAGGTTTGAAGTAATTGCTAGTTTAATTTCTTTATTGTTAATAGGAGTAGTAGATGATGGATCTGATAATTAATACTTGGATCTATTTGCATCATGTGTGTCACTAAATTGAAATGCTTTCAAACTTTGTCCATTTCTCCAATTTTTTCTGCATTAGTTTTCCTCATGTATATATATATATATATATGTTTAATGGGTTTCCACATTGGGGGTAAAATCTTTTCTAACAAAGATGAGTCTGTTCCAAGGGAATTCGAGCCCGAGAACTTTGATTAAGTATTAAGGAGTACTTACCATTCCACCACAATCCTTATTGGTGATAAATAAATAAATAATTATTGTTGAACAAACACTTATAATGTCATCAGCTAGCACATTGATTTACTCTATTTTTTTAAATTAGTTGTGTAATTTTTTATATCCATACCTAGTTTCTCTATATGTGGTGAATTTGGATCATAATGTTTATTCGTACATGTTGCTAGTACTCATATTATTTTTGCTATGCCACTTGTTATAGTCTGATTACAGGATCAATGCTTCTTAGGTGAAGACGAAGTTGATCTCCGACAACTTCTACATCTCTTCCTTTAGGGTGGGAGTTGAGTCTATTTAACTTTAAACCTTGTATTCTCTTAGAATTTCTTATACTTGTTTAGATTAGTTCCTTGAAAGAGTTTAATGTAATTAATTAATAAATATTTTATTCACTTTCACATTTTATATTTTATACTCCCCTTAGTTTAATATGATTGATGGGAGGCATTTAACCAAATTCAATACTTTCTTGGGATAATTTTGACATTTTTTCATTTTGTTGAAATAATCACAGATTTGTAAGGCATGTTTACCCATAAAGAAAATGATGGAAGCATTTTTAACTCGATTGGTGCTCAAAGAGAGTTTTTACCCCAAATCCAATAGAATCGGGGTAATTTTGGACCTTCTATGTTTATACAAATCACATGAATATATGACATATATCCTTTAGATGTAGGGGGTGGATTTACGTTTGTCCAAAAAATGTTACGTAATACTGCTTTTGTTGATTTTTAAAAACTAGATATACCTATAAAACTAATAAATAAAACAAATATGAAAGGTAGAAATATTAAAAGGACACTGTTCATAACCAAGGTCCAAGGTCGGGTGTTCCAACTTTGGTGAGAGGTAGCAGGTTTGAACCCGCACTATCTTTTACAGGACAAACATATGATATGTATTTATAATAAATTATTATAGTTTAAAAAATTACAATTTATTGTTATATGTAGGGTTTTATAGTAAATTTCTATCTCCTTTCTCCTTCTCCCGTACCCCCTGCTCTCTCTCTCTCTCCCCTTCCCTTTCTCTCTTTAGCCTAAACAATTGCAGTCCAAAAAATATTCTACATAAATATGACAATTGTATTTTGTATTATGTATCAATTTTATATTATACAAATTGTATTCATAGATACAAATTGTGTTCGTTAATACAATTATATTTGATATATGATACTATTCAATTGTATTCAAACAATTATATTTATATTTTTGTTATTGTATCAACTTTATTTGTATTTTGTATCAACTATAGTCGTGATACAACGAATACAACATGTATTCATCCTCTCTCCTCCCTCTCTCGATCTCACTTGTCTCTCTGCTCCCTCTCTCGACTTCGCTTGCCTCTCTCCTTCCTTTTTCAATCTTGCTTGCCTCCCTCCCCCCTCTCTCAATCTCGCTTGCCTCTCTCCTCTCCTCTCTCTCTCTCGATCTCGCTCGTCTCTCTCCTCCTAAAATGAATACAATTTTTTTTTTTTCAAATTAGTTGTATCAATTGTATTCGTGATACAACCTGATACAACAAATACAACAGACATTTAACCTCTCTCTCTCAAATCTTGCTCGCCTTCCTCCTCCCTCTCCTAGTCTCGTTCTCTTGTCTCCTCCCCTAACATGTTGTTATAATTTGTAATTAAGCAAACTATAACTAAAGATTTCTAATTAAGCTCAAACTATAGTCATTTTTGATAGTTTCCGCCTACTTAGAAGGGAGAATCATCAAACTAGTCAAAATTAGCAACTTATTTACGGAAAATAACTATAGTCTCGAAATATTATATAAAAAAAAGCAATATATTATTTTTATAGCAAACACTTCCCCCCTCTCTCTTGCCCTCTCCTCCCTCTCTCTTGACCTCTCTTCTCTCTCAACCCCCCCCCCCCCCTTCTCTCTCTATCCCCTCTCTCCCTTGTCTCTCCTCCCTCTCTCTTGCCTTCTCCTCTCTCTAACCCCCTCTCTCTGTTTTCTCTCTCCTGCCAATAAGAAGAAATACATTTAAATTTATTATGTATCAATTGTATTCAATCAAATATAGGTGAGAGTTTTGTATTTTATTTCAATTGTATTCAAAATATTGAATTTTATATTTTTTATCAATTGTATTTGTATTCATATGAACACAATATGCATTCATCATCTCTATCAAATGTTGTGTCCAATCAAAGAGAGGATGAATACATGTGTATTCGTTGTATTTCGAATACAATTGATACAAAATACAATGCAAAATAAATACAAAATACAATTTGTTGTATTTTGAATACAATTGATACAAAATATATACAGGATACAATGCAAACTAAATACAAAATACAATTCTCTCTCTCGATCTCGCTTGCCTCTCTCTATCTCGCTCGCCTCTCTCGATCTCGCTCGCCTATGTTCCTCCTCCCTCTCTCGATCTCGCTCGCCTTTGTCTTCCTCCCCCCTCTCTCGATCTTGCTCGCCTCTCTCTTCCTCCTCCCTCTCTCGATCTCGCTCGCCTCTCTCCTCTTAATATGTATTCATTTTAATACAAATCAGATTGTATTTGTATTCTTTTAATCTGCGAAAAATACACTCTCTCCCAAATTTCGCTCGCCTCTCTCCTGTCTCTTTCCCTAACATTTTGCTATTATCCATAATGCAAATATAACTATAAAGTCATATTTAAGTTCTAATGGTTGCTATTTTTGTAAGTTTCCCTTTTTAGAACCGGTAGGCGGCCCAATTCAATAGTGACACCGCTTAAGAGTACGCCATTGTTTAGATGTACCTCAACTAACATAAATGAATAAATATTTGTACCTTAATATATCAGTATATTATCATAATACGCTAATACTCTCTGGCCCTTCTTACGTGTCTAATTTTGACTTTTACTTATTATTTTTGACAAATAAAAATAATAATAGTTTTACCTATTATTCACTTAATTTATTTAAAGAGTTAATGTTTTTGAAAAATGAAGAACCTTTTTAATGAATACATTGATTTTGGAATTCTATCAATTAATAGAGGTAAGATGATAAATTCACTATATTAATTATTATTTTTTAATAGGTGTATCAAATTAAAAATGGATAAATAAATAGAGATGGAGGGAATATGATTTGATATAATCATTGAGAGGAAGTGATTTTTTTTTCCTTTTCTACCTCGTTCCATGTAATAGCATAATCACGTAAGCTCAAGGTGTCAATTGAATATTTCCCCAAAAATCTACCAAATATGTAATTAAGTAAAATATTGTTCAATCATGAATACTCTTGGTGATCGATTTTGCCATTGGTTCCACACCAAAAGAGTTAGAAATATTAATTTGGAATACAATAATTTATACCACTTACTTTTTCTATCTCAGTTTATATAATTTACTTTCTTTTTTAATCGGTTCCAAAAATGACACATTTCTATATCAATTAACAATTTAAATTTAAAAGAATCATTTTACCCTTGATAAAAGGATTTATAACCACACAAATATCTATCACTTATTTTAAATCATAAGTTTCAAAAGTCTTCATTTTTTTCTTAATCTCTCTATCGAGTCAAACTAACTCATATAAAATGGAACGGAGAGTATATATATATATATTAAAACATTATTGAAGTGAGGTGTCGGAATCCAACAAGTAAAATATCATGGGAAAAGGTGGTGGCTTGAAGATTGTTGTTGAATGACTTAATTATTTGGAGGATATGATTACGTCAAATGGATGCATGCTTAAGACACAAATGTTTCATTAAACCAATCAAATCATGATTATACAATACTTTACTAATTTTTTCAAGTAATTTGCTTGCCTTTTTTTAAATTACACTAAGCATCAAATCTAAGCCCCCACAAAGCCGAAATTATGAAGACTTTAAAAAGGAAGAATTAACGAATGTGTGATATCCTGCAGAGTGGGTTCCTTTATCTGTTCTTCCCCATTATTACAATTTAATTAATATAAAGTATACATACTTTAAGCTGCTTTTGTGCAGTTGAAAAATATTATCTTTGGGT
Organism: Solanum etuberosum; assembly: GCA_029582245.1. Taxonomy (NCBI): domain Eukaryota; kingdom Viridiplantae; phylum Streptophyta; class Magnoliopsida; order Solanales; family Solanaceae; genus Solanum; species Solanum etuberosum. The sequence continues at coordinate 13,005 of JAJONR010002658.1, forward strand.
GGCTTCACGTTAGAGAACCTGTTTGCGTCCATATTCTATTGGTTCAAATATCATAAACCATTCCTAAATAATTTATCTTTATAATAGAATTTGAGAAAGGACCTTAGCCACTATATATGATCCTTCATTTTCCTAGGAAATAAATCAAGAATAAGATTCTTTATTAGTTTGGGATTTGTTATTTATGGTATTTAATTATTTATATTTAATTAGAGTTGTTAGTTAGGTAGATTCCTAGTCCTAATTTACTTTGGTCGTTAGTATTATAGGTTTTTAGTATTAGTTTACTTTGGTTATTAGTATTGTAAATAGGGGTGCCTTATTACATATTTTCAATATAATGAGAGATACATTGAATGTGTGGAGAGAGATACATTGAATGTGTAGAGAGAGATACATTGAATGTGTACAAAAATATAAGAGTTATTGAGTTATTGAATAAAACCTTCTACCTCATCTTTGTAGATTAATAAATTTCTTCTATATAATCATAATTGGATCTTTCACTTGTGCATATATTATTATCTTGAGTAATTTTATTTCTTTCAAATGGTTCAACTAATTTTTCTTTTGAGATGATAGTGAATATTTCTATTTCTTTTCCAATAGTTTCACCTTGTATAGACCAATCATGTCTATTACATGTCTCATGACCAGAGGCGAACCCAGGATTTGAAGACTTTGGGTGTACCAATATAAACATAGCTCAAATATGAGCTCTAAGCTAAACTTAAAATAAAAACAATAAAAAACAGGCTTTAGTTGGATTTGAAATCTGGCCTCAAGAGTGGTATCTCTAGCTTCTACCAGTAGCACAAGGGCAGTTCAATGCTTTTTATGGCTGCACTGGTATATCCTAATTTCTACCAGTTTTTCAAAATAGATATACATATATACATATGATTTTTTCGGAAGTTAGCGGGTGCACGTGCACCCCATCCATATAGTGTGGGTCCTCCTCTGCTCATGACTTAAATTACTAGCCTCTATTGAAGCGAACATCAGTTTTCACCAAAAAATTTTGTTTAGCCGTTTCAAAAATTAATGACTTATTAGATTGATCACTATTGGAGTACTCTTTGCAATCAACGACATCTATACCGCAATGAAAATTACATCTATCTTCCCTTCATTTCTCCATGATTTTTCAACTCTGATCTTCATCATATATTTCTGTCAGATTTGATGATTCTTCTTTATCATCCTTTCTTTGTAATCCCTCTTCTTCTATCACATTTATTTGTTGATTAAGACACATCTCATACATTACAAATTCATCTTCTAGATCACCAAGTCCCAAGGTATTCAGATTTTGAGTAGACTCGATATCTTTATTCTTGTTCTGAAACTCTAAACTTAGAGAATTTAATATTTTTGCAATAACTTTAAGTTCTTCTAATAATTCTCCGTTGATCCTTAGGCCATCAACAATTTCTTTAATTCTCGTAAAGAAATCTTTGATTGATTATGTTGGTTTCATCTGAGCCAACTTAAACTATCTCCAAAGCTCTTGAAGTTTTCTCTCTTCGTGTCTGAAACACGTCGATGTGATTTTACTAAAATTGTCCAAGCCTCCTTTGCTGACTTAGCATGAAAAATTTAATTATATACATGCAATTTGACTTTACTATCAAGGTAAAACCATGCCTTATAATCCAATTGTCTATTTGTCTTCAATAGTTTGGCAACTTCACCAGTCAATGTTGTGCCCCCTAGGGCATCCACAAATTCAATATCAATAATGGATCATAGTTCAACAACATTGGAAAAAAAATTCATCTGTTGATACCAACTATAAAAATTATTTTTACCTTCAAAAACAAAAACGGGACATTCGTGCAAATATGAAATACTCATATTCTTTTATATATGTTGAATCCCGCACAAGGCTTTTATAAGGATCACACAAGCTCTAATACCAATTAGGAATAAATATGCAGCATTAGCAAAACCGCATGTGCCGTTACGGTATAAATACCAATTTAAAGAATATAAAATTACAAAGAAATGATGATAAGAAATATATGAAGAAGATTAGAGTTGAAAAATTGTGGACAAAGGAAGGGAAGGTAGAGGTAATTTTCATTGCGGTATAGATGTATTGAATGCAAAGAGGACTCCAATAGTGATCAATCCAATAAGTCAATAATTTCTGAAACGGCTAAACAAAAAAAATGGTGGAAACTGATGTTGCTTCGATAAAGGCTAGTAATTTAAGTCATGAGACATGTTATAGACATGATTGGTTCTATATAAGGTGAAGCTATTGGAAAAGAAATAGAAATATTCACTATTGTCTCAAAAGAAAAATTAGTTAAAGCTTTTGAAGATGAAGCTAGTAATAAAAGAAGCAAAAGTGTTCACCAAGAATAGTTTTTTGATAATCTAAATTGAAGTTCTAAATCCACAATTGAAGTGCATGACTATGAATATTGAAGATACAATCAACTTTGAATCATTATTCAAAATTATATACTTTGAAGAGTATGAAATATTATTTGTCGACAATCCTACTCTACCATATACAAAATTCACTGAAGTCGAATGGACATGCAAGACCAAGTACAAATAAATTGGAGAAAAAGGCAATTTTAAGGCAAGAATAGTAATTTAAGATTACAAAAAGAATAAAAAAATATGATAATGATATTTTTAAAATGTTTAATATGAAGAAAGGCAAATTGACTTTGGATTGTGCTGAAGAGAGACTGAAGTTGACTAAAGTTGGCACACACGATTTTGTTGACGCTACATATTTTAGAAAATTGGTAGGAAGTCTAAGATACTTGATGCTAGGCATGGTCACATTTGAAGATCTTGATTTAAGGGAGGCTATGTAGGAAATAAACCAAGAATATGATTCCTTATTAGTTTAGAATTTGTTATTTATAGTATTTAATTAATTATGTTTAATTAGGATTTGTTAGTTATGTAGGTTCCAAGTCTTAGTTTACTTTGGTTGTTAGTATTATAAACAGGGGTGCCTTATTACATATTTTCAATGTAGAAAGATACATTCAATGTTGTGAGAGAGACATTCAATGTAGAGAGATACACTAAATGTACAAAAAATACAAAAGTTAACGAGTTATTTAATAAAGCCTTTTACCTCCTATTTGTAGATTAATAAATTTCATCTATATAATCGTTGTTGGGTTTTTCACTTGTGCATATATTGTTACTTTGGGTAATTTTATTTCCTTCAAATTGGTATCAGAGCTTGTGTGAGATCCTTATAAAAGTCTTGTGTGAGATTCGATATATACAAAAGAATATGAGTATTCCATATTTACACGAATATCCTATTTTTTGTGTTTGATGGCAAAAATAATTTTAAGAGTTGGTATCAACAAATGAATAATTTTTTCAAAGCTGTTGAACTATGGTCCATTATTGATAATGAATTCATGGAAGTCCCAGAGGTCACAACATTGACTGGTGAATTAGTTATACAATTTAAGAAAAATAGAAAATTGAATTACAAAACATATTTTTACCTTGATAGTAGGGTCAAATTGCATGTATATAATAAAATTTTGTATGATCAGTCAGCAAAGGAGGCTTGGACAATTTTAACAAAAAAATATCGACGTGTTATAGATGTGAAGAGAGAGAAACTTCAAGAACTTTGGGAATAGTTTGAGTTGGCTCAGATGAAACCAACAAAATCAATCAATTTTTTTTACAAGAATTAAAGAAATTGTCAATGATCTAAAGATCAATGGAGAAATATTAGAAGAAGTTAAAGTTATTGAAAATATATTAAATTCTTTAAGTTTAGAGTTTCAGACCAAGAAGACAGATACCGAGTCTACTCAAAATCTGAACATCTTAAGATTTGGTGATCTAGAAGATGAATTTGTCATATATGAGATGTGTCTTAATAAAAAAAATAGATTTGATAGTGGACGATGTATTGCAAAGAAATGATGATAAAGAAGAGACATTGAGTTTGATAGGAATAAATGAAGAAGACCAAACAAAGGATGATAAAGAAGATACATTGAGTTTGACAGAAATACATAAAAAAGACTGAAGTTTTAAAATTGTGGAGTAAGAAAGGGAAGGTAGAGATAATTTTCATTGTGGTATAGATGCCTTTAATTACAAAGAAGACTTCAATTGTGGTCAATCTAATAAGTCAATAATTTTTTAAATGACGAATTTTTTTTTAGTGGAAACTGATGTTGCTTCGATAGAGGCTAGTAATTTAAGTCATGAGATATGTAATAGACATGATTGGTCTATAAAAGAGGAAGCTATTGGAAAAGAAATAAAAATATTCACTATTGTCTCACAAGAAAAATTAGTTGAAGCTTTGAAAGATGAAGCTGGTAATAAAAGAAGTAAAAAATTTCACCAAGAGCAAGTTTTTGATGAACAACCCGAAATCAAAGCAAAAACAATTGAAGTTCTAGATCCGTAATTGAAGTGCATGACTTTGAATAGTGAAGATACAATCAACTCTGAATCATTGTTCAAAATTATATGTTTTGAAAAGCATGGAAAATTATTTGTTGAAGATCCTACTCTACTAGATACACATTCAACTTAAATCGAATGGACATGCAAGACCAAGTACAAATCAACTGGAGAATCAGTCGATTTTAAGTCAAGAATAGTTATTCAAGAATACAAGAAAAGGAAAAAATATGATGATGACATTTTTAAAATGTTTAATATGAAGAAAGTCAAATTGACTTGGGATTGTGCTGAAGAGAGACTGGAGTTGACTAAAGATGGCACATGCGATTTTGTTAATGCTACATATTTTAGAAAATTGATAGGAAATCTAAGATGCTTGACTTCTACAAGGCATGTTATCACTTATGGAGTTGTTCATAAAGTTGAAGAAGATGTTAGGCATGGTCACATTTGAAGATATTGATTCAAGGGAGGCTATGTAGGAAATAAATCATGAATATGATTTCTTACTAATTTAGGATTATTTTTTTAGTTATGGTATTTACTTATTTATGTTTGATTAAGATTTGTTAGTTAGATAGGTTCCTAGTCCTAGTTTACTTTGGTTGTTAGTATTATAGGTTCCTAGTCCTAGTGTACTTTGGTTGTTAGTATTATAGGTTCCTAAACCTAGTTTACTTTGGTTGTTAGTATTCATGTTCTTGGTCTTAGTTAATTTTGGTTGTTAGTATTATAAATAGGAGTGTCTTGTTAAATATTTTCAATGTAGTGAGAGATACATTCAATGTGTAGAGAGATACACTCAATATGTACAAAAATACAAAAGTTATTGTGTTATTGAATAAATTCTCCTACCTTCTTCTATATAATCATATTTGGTTCTTTCAGTTGTGCATATATTATTACCTTGGGTAATTTTATTTCCTTCAATTTTGTATATTTCTAGTTGTCACAATCTAAATTGAAGAGTCAGTCACTATCATATAACTGGATACTAACTATCCATTATGCAAGTAATTTACTAGGTGAATTTTAGCTATAATCACGTAGCTATCACTTATTTCACAAAATTTCGTTTAAATATTATTTCTAACACAGAGATTATTCAACTTCAAAATACTATAACACAAAAAATTTCAACCTAAAATACCAACTTTTTAGTGGATAATTCATTATTTACTCTGCAAAAAATCTAATAAATAAAATTTAATTAGAATTTTTTAACCCGATACGAAGCCCCATACCCTAAGAATAAAAGGATTGAGAAAAAAAAATCTGTCAAGAATATCCAAAAATGGCACCATACAATATAGTTGCTCAATTTTGCAAATGGATTGGACATAATGCTAGAGTCCATGGTAAATAACTAAATATGCAAAAATAACTTCCTCTAGTTTTCCAAACCAACAACCACCTTCTCTAAAACGAAAGCACGAACCTGCTCCAAACATTAAGAAATCTGAAAGGTTTCTTGTGTTTGACCTCATTAACAACACAAGAAAGCAACAAAGAAGCATGATCACATTATGTTCTAGGGTAAATGATCCACCTCAGTATGATTAAACCATCATTGCATTTGTTGATTGATGAAAATTTTGTCTAATCTCTTAAAAATGTAATCATCTCCTACCCTATCATTCCACCAAGTGAAAAGGCTCCCCTCAAACTTAACCTCTGTTAGATCACATGATGAGACACAATTCTCAAAGTCATCACAGTCAGCTTCAAGAACCAGTAAACCCCTTATTTTCTCTTTTTCATTCAAGACTACATTAAAGTCACCCCAATCAACCAAGGACCATATCATCCCATAGAACCAGCCTTTGAACTACATTACATTTAGCATACACTAATGTAATATAAAAACTCTTAATAGCTTTATGTTGCTTCAATTTCATAGTTAATTGTTGCAATATATCTTGTACCACTATAATATCTATGTCATGGTTTATAAAATATCAGATCTTACCATTACAATTAGTTATAGCATTTGACATTGTAATGACCCGTTCGGTCATTTTTAGTTTTACTGTGGAAATTACCGTTTTCCCCCTCTCGATGTCGACCCCAAGTTATTTTTGATTGAGTTTGAAAAGTTGGTTTTAAACTTTAAGTTAAAAGTTTAGAATTTAGTATGTTTTGAGTTTGAAAGGCTAAGTTGTTAAGAAAGTGATTTCCGGTGTCTTTTGGAGTTTTGAGTGTCGTAATGAAATTTCGTCAATTTCATTAGTCCCAAAATGTGAAATTTGATTCGTGAGAGTTGTCGGTTTCTGATTCCGAGTCTTTTTGAGGATTTGAGATCCAAAATTGTGAAATTATGGAAATTTAGCCTTTGGGTTGACTTTGGTCAATATTCGGGGTTCGAATGCTCGGGTCGGGATTTCGAGAGTTCCGTTGGATTCGGGAGATGATTTTAGGCCTATGTGAGGTCTTATTTGATTTTTGAGCGGCCCCAAGTTTGTTTTAGCCTTTTTAGGCGTGAATTAATTTATTGTGATTTTCACGGATGTCGGGTCAAGAAGACCTTAAATTCATATTTTGATGATTCTATTGAGTTCGAAATGTCGAGTATAATTGATTTTCATATGTGGTTTGTGTTCACGGGGTTCCAAACAAATCCTGAGGATCCTCGATGTCTTTTGTTGGCTGGTATTGTTTCTGGTGCTGAAGTGTTCGCTTAAGCGAAACTGTAACACCCCGACTTTTCGAAACGTCTAAATTAACTCGTACCTTCGTAGAAAGGCAAAGAGGGTGAGTAATAAATGAAGAATGATGTGGTATGTCATAATTTAAGTGTTCAAGGGTTGTATCTCAAGTTTTGAAGTTAGGTAGGTGGCAAAATTAAAGTTGGCGAAAGTTATCGTAAGTTCCTTTTTAAAGATTTCTCTGAATTTGGGTCAAATGTCTCGGAGGTTTTCTCCCAATCTATAAAGATTTATGGGGCTCCCAAACTATCAAATCGAAGGTCTACGAGTCTAGTTTCCAACGCATCAAACCGTTTGTTCATACGACTTCAGAGTAGAGAGATATCTACATTTTTGCGAGACTGCACAAGCAGGCACGTGAGGTGGGGCCCTAGGTCGGTGGAACTGTATATATATCTTCTTCTTCGACTTTTTCTTCATTTTTTGAGTTAAGAACCAGAAAACTTAGGAAACCCATTTCTAGGATCAACCAAATTATAGATTTTCTCGACTTAAGTCTTTCACGAAAGTTGTTCTACGCGTTGAGCTCGTCATCATGGTATAATTTGTTTTATCGATTTTATAGCATATCATACTTTGGTGTTGGGAAAACAAGGGTTTGGACATATTTTTAAGGTTTTGAGGTGTATTACGAACTTAAGATCAAGGTAAGACCCTTATTTCATCGACTCTAGCTTTGATAAGCCACAAATACCAATTTGCGACGGAAATACATATCTTTTATCGGATTATCGTGGTATCTTCTATTCTTGTGTGTTGATTATGGTCCTGCCTTTTTGTAGTAGCGAGGGGGGCTGTGAGTAAAAGTCGATAGGCCACGTGAATTCAACGAAAAAGGTATGTTAAGGCTATTCCCTTCTTACGACATGTTTCCTTAAAGCTTAGGAGCAATGTAATTGGGTTGTTATCGTTGTTATACTTGTAGCCATTATTTTTTATTGTTGGCTACTCGAGTGGATATAATTCTCCCTTGTCGGGATTCTTATTCAGTTAGTAGCTTCCCTATGTTGGACACGACTTAGAGGCTATTCGTATAGGTTGTTTATAGCTAAATTGCTCGCTTTTAGCCTATTGAATTGTTATTGCTACCCTTGGGGCTATTGTGGTTAGCTTCAGAAATGTGATCTATGCCTAGAAGGTCTATGTTCTGCCTACATGGCTATATTAATGCCTAGAAGGGCTATGAGGTGCCTACGGGGCTATATTGATGCCTAAGAAGGCTATGTGCTGCCTACAGGGCCATGTTGTTGCCTAAGAGGGCTATGAGTTGTCTATAAGCTATATTGATACCTAAGAGAGATATGTGCTTCCTACAGGGCTATATTATTACCTAAGAGGGCTATGTGACTGCCTACGGGGTTAGGGAACTACCGATAGGGGTATATAGACTGATTGGCACCTTCTGGGCTTATGGGGGCCTGGGTAGGCGGTCTTGTGTGCTGTTTGTACCTGCCGAGCTTATGGGGGATTGGTTAGGTTGTTGTTTTATTATTTTTGATATGTTTAGATTTAGGAGCAGGTCAGTACGCTTATCTTATCCTTGATTTATTGATCGGATTACTCACAGTATATTAAGATACCTGCTCATAAACTATTGCCTTTCATACTCGGTACATTATTTTGTACTGATGCCCCATTGCCTGAGGGTACTACATTCATGCCTGTAGGTCCCAACAGACGACCCAGTAGACCTCCTCAGCAGCAGGATTGACTTCTATCCGGTTGGCTATCCCCTTTCCTCCGGAGCTGCCAGAGTTGGGAGGTTTGTTAGGTTTTATTGTATATATTTTTATGGGTAGGCTGGAGCCTTGTCCCGCCAATCTTTACTAGTCTTAGAGGCTTGCAGACTAGTGTGTGGGGTGAATAGCTACGTTATGACCATGCTGGCCTAGTTTGTTGGTTTGCTCAAGCTTGTTAGCTGTTTGATGTATTGTCTTGATATATACCTGCTTTCAGTTTTGGTATAGAGATCATGGTGGCCTCGAAGCCCAATCAGGACTTCTGTGCTAGTTGGCTATTTCTTTATATGAACTCTTGGGAGTAACTGTTTCTTTTATAGATCTGTTGACAGGGTCCTTGCCGGCCGAGGGCTTAATTTTAAGCCGAGATATACTTGTTTGTTTTCTTGATTGCGTGTGGCTGCCATGCGCTAGTAGCAAATGGTTCAACAGGGTCGGGTCGGGCCTGAGTTTTGGCATTAAGAGCCAGTTGCGCCCCTTGAGTTTGGGGAGTGACAAACTTGGTATTAGAGCAACATCGTATCCTAGGGAGTCTGCACACCGTGTCTACTAGAGTCTTGTTTATAAATGTGTTGTGCACCGCATTGGATAAGCAAGAAGCTACCAGTCATGTTAGAATGACTATCTTTCTTTTGCTCACCTCGTGCTATAGAGCGGTGTCTTAAGGGTTGAGGTTTCTGGCTTATAATTGATATTTGTATGCAGATAGAGATGGCTGACACCAGAAAGACCACAGCTAGCCAGGGGCTAGATACAGCTGCAGGCGAGGGTACCGGCATGACACCACAGGTGGAGGTAGCCCATTGTGAGACCAGGGGGAGACATCTTCTCAGCCCCCTATAGCTTCTCCACCGCTTCAGGAGCCTCCGAGGACTACAGGACCCCCAGCTCCACCAGCAGTACCACCTCTAGTTTCTCATATTCCATCTGATCAGGATTTCAAGAGTGCAGTATGTATGTTAGCACAGTTAGTAGTTGCATAGCGCCAGCCAGTTGCGCCAGATGTTACCGGACCTTCTGAAGGGCCCGAAAGTTTGAGAGTTCGTGAATTTCTTACCTTGAATCCTCCACAGTTTACAGGGATAGATCACAGAGAGGACCCTCAGCACTTTGTTGATGAGCTTCATAGGATATTCAGAGTCATGCATGCCTCAGCGACTGAGTCAGTTGAGTTAGCAGCATTTCGATTGCGTGATGTTGCAGTATTGTGGTACGAAAGTTGGGAGAAATCTAGGAGAAAAGATGTATCTCTACCCACTTGGGATAGCTTTACAGAAGCTTCCATAGATCACTATTTGCCTCGAGAGATTAGAGATGGCCGGGTGGACCAGTTTCTGAACCTCCGACAGGGCAGCATGAGTGTCCGAGAGTACGGGCTGAGATTTGATTCATTGGCTAGATATGCACTAGCATTTATCGATACGATGCATGATAGGGTGCGTAGATTTGTGGGAGGGCTTGACTTAGACTATATCGACGCTTGTTCTACCGCTGCACTAAATGATAATATGGATATCTCACGAATTCAGGCCTTTGCACAAGGCATAGAGGATCGCTAACATCTACAGTATATGAGTAAGAGGGTCGAGAGAGAGAGAAGAGGGCTAGGCCTGCTGGTTCACAGGGAGATTTTCAGGGTGGTCCCAGACCCCAATATTCTAGTAGGCCACCTAGACCTCCATCACAGCAGTCCTAGGGTAGTAGATTTGATCGTCAGGGACAGTCAGGCCTAGGTGAGGGTTCACGAGCATCAGTCTCTCAGCTGTAGAGGGGTTCAGGCCAGGCTAGGACAGCCCCGTCGTGTTGCGCTACTTACGGTATGATGCATTTCAGGAGGTGCATGCAGGGTTCCACAAGTTGTTATTCTTGTGGACAGAAGGGGCATGTATGGAGGAACAGCCCGACCATATGTCAGGGTGGTATAGGTCAATCGACCGGGTCAGTAGTAGGTTCCTCCTCATCAGCATAGTCTACAGGGCGTGGACCCCAGACTTCAGCAGGTAGAGACAGAGGCAAAGGCAGAGAGGGAACATCTAGTTCTGGTCGTGGCCAGAACCGTACATATTCACTAGCCGGCTGACAGGACTCAGAGTCATCACCAGATGTTATGACAGGTGCATTGATTGTTTGCTCCCATTGTGTTTATGCTTTGATAGATCCTGGATCTACTTTGTCTTATGTTACTCCATTTATTACGGGGAAGTTATGTATAGTAGCAGAGTCATTAGATCGACCCTTTATTGTATCTACACCAGTGGGTGAGTCTATTATTGCCAGGAGAGTCTATCGAGGTTGCACGGTAGAAATTATCGACCGTCAGACCTCTGTAGACCTGGTAGAGTTAGAGATGGTCTATTTCGACATCATTATGGGTATGGACTGGTTAGCGTCTTGTTATGCTAATGTTGAGTGCCGGACAAAGATTGTTAGATTCCACTTTCCAAGAGTGGCAGTTCGGGAATGGAAAGGTGATACAGCAACGCTGAAAGGTAGGTTTATTTCCTATCTTAAGGCGAGGAGGATGATTACTAAGGGTTATATATATCATCTTGTTTGCGTTCATGATATAGATACAGAACCACCGACACTTCAGTCTATTCCGGTAGTTAATGAGTTTCTAGATGTATTTCTAGACGAGCTTCCTGGTATCCCTCCAGAATGGGAAATTTATTTTGCTATCGATATGCTACCAGGTACAGAACCCATATCTATCCCTCCTTATAGAATGGCCCCTGCTGACCTAAAGAAGTTGAAAGATCAGTTGAAAGACTTGCTGGATAAAGGCTTTATCAGGCCTAGTGCTACACCATAGGGTGCGCCAGTGTTATTCATGAGGAAGAAAGATGGCTCACTGAGATGTTTATCGATTACCGATAGCTGAATAAGATGACTATAAAGAATAACTATCCCCTTCCGAGGATCGATGACTTGTTTGATCAGTTACAAGGTGCTGAGTGCTTCTCAAAGATTGATTTAAGATCAGAGTACCACCAGATACGAGTTCGGGAGAAAGACGTTCCAAAGACAATTTTTAGAACCAGATATGGACACTTTGAGTTCTTGCTAATGTCTTTTGGATTAACTAATTCCCCAGCAGTGTTCATGGACCTGATGAATAGTATATTCAGGCCGTATCTAGACTTGTTTGTGATTGTATTTATTGATGACATTTTGGTGTATTCACGTTCAAAAGTTGAGCATGCAAATCATCTGCGAGCAGTCCTTCAGGACGAGTATAGTTGCGAACCTGGAAGCCTGCTGAAAAGGGCTTCTCTTTCTAGTTCGAGAAGTTTTAAATAAAGCAAAAAGCTTCTTCGAGACCGACAACTTTATGCAAAATTTTCTAAGTGTGAGTTCTAGTAGGACTCTGTTGCTTTCTGAGGCCATGTTGTATCAGATGCAGGCATTACGGTTGATACACAAAAGATTGAGACCGTAAAGACTTGGCCCAGACCCATGACTTCGACTGAGGTTCGTAGTTTCTTAGGATTAGCTGGGTACTACAGAAGGTTTGTAGAGGGGTTTTCTTCACTTTCAACACCCTTAACAAAGCTGACTAAAAAAGAAGCTAAGTTCCAGTGGACTGAGGCTTGCGAGGATAGTTTCCGGGAGCTGAAGGACAGGTTGACATCAGCACCAGTTCTAGCATTGCACAGGGTTCAGAAGGCTATGCGGTGTACTGTGATGCTTCTGGTGTTGGGTTGGGATGTGTTCTAATGAAACATGGTAAGGTTATCGCATATGCTTCAAGGTAGTTAAGGAAGCATGAGAAGAACTATCCGACCTACGATTTAGAGTTGGCTGCAGTTGTGCATGCGTTAAAGATCTGGAGACACTATTTATATAGCGTTCATGTTGACATCTTCACAGATCATAAAAGCCTTCAATATATCTTTAGACAGAGGAGTTAAATCTGCGACAACATTGATGGCTTGAATTACTAAAAGACTATGACGTGGATATTCTATATCATCCAGGAAAGGAGAATGTGGTAGCCAATGCCCTTAGCCGAAGATCTATGGGTAGTTTATCCTATTTAGGTGTTGAGAAGCGTGAGCTAGTGCGAGAACTTCATCAGTTAGCTAGCTTGGGAGTTAGATTGTTAGAGGCAGACGATAGTGGGGTCACAATTCAGGACACAGCCGTATCATCCCTAGTTGTAGAGGTAAAAGCACGACAACATGAGGATCCTAGCTTAGAGCAGCTCAGAGCCAAGACTCAGGATCAACAGTCTTTTGCATTTGATATAGCAGGATATGGAGTCCTCAGATATAGTGGTCGATTGTGTGTTCCGGATGTTGAAGGGCTTTGACATCAGGCACATCATTCTCGTTATTCTATTCACCCTGGTTCGACAAAGATGTACCATAATATTAAGGATATGTATTGGTGGCACGGGATGAAGAAGGACGTTGATGAGTTTGTGGCACAATGTCCTAACTGCCAACATGTGAAGGTTGAGCACCAAAATCCCGCTGGGCTAGTCCAGGAGATATCCATTCCTTTGTGGAAGTGGGCAGGAATTAATATGGATTTTATTACAGGGTTACCTCGATCACATCGTAAATTTGACTCTATTTGGGTAATTGTTGACAGACTAACAAAATCAGCCCACTTCTTACCAGTCAGGGCTACTTTTACAACCGAAGACTATGCAGGGCTCTATATTAGAGAGATTGTTAGGCTACACGGTGTCCAGTATCTATTATCTCTGATAGAAGAGCACAATTTACCGCTAACTTCTGGAAGTCCTTCCAGAAAGGACTGGGGACACAGGTTAATCTCAATACAGCCTTTCACCCTCAAACAGATGGTCAGGCTGAGCGCACAATTTTGACACTCGAGGATATGTTACGGGTGTGCGCGCTAGACTTCAAGGGAAGTTGGGATGACCACTTGCCTCTTATAGAGTTAAAGTACAATAATAGTCATTCCAGCATCGGGATGGCACCTTATGAAGCTTTGTATGGGCAAAAATGTTGATCCCCCATTGGATGGTTTGATGTAGGTGAGTCAGGGTTAATTGGACCCGACTTAGTACAGAAGACAGTGAGAGGTTGCTAACAGCTCAAAGACGACAGAAGTCATACTCAGATGTGCGACGAAGGGACTTAGAGTTTTGTGTCGATGATTGGGTATTCTTAAAAGTCTCGCCTATGAAGGGTGTTATGAGATTTGGCAAAAAAGGCAAGCTTAGTCCAAGATTCATTGGGCCGTACCGGATCCTTCGGAGGGTAGGAAGAGTGGCTTATGAGTTAGAATTGCCTTCGGGGCTAGAATCTGTTCATCCATTTTTTCATGTATCGATGCTACGGAAGTGCGTATGAGACCCTTCTCGAGTTTTTCCAGTTGAGGATGTTCAGATCACAGAGGAGTTATCCTATGAGGAAACTCCAGTTTCCATATTAGATCGACAGGTCCTCAAATTGAGGACCAAAGAGGTGGGTTTGGTTAAAGTATTGTGGAGAAACAAGAATAGAGAAGAGGTAACCTAGGAAGCTGAGGATGGCATGAGGTCCAAATAACCTCACTTGTTTGATACCCCAGGGTGATGGCATATCAGTTTATATTAGAGCAGAGAGGTAATATACCTATCTGATTTTTTTATATTGTTGCTTATTATTATGGTTGTTGCCATTGTATTTTTGCTCGCACTGTTATTGCGGAGCTATAGTGCTTAGCTATTTATGTCGTCCTGTGAGACGCCTAGGTTAGAATTTTTACGTTTCAGGTTCTGGATAGTCACATTTACAAAGGATACTCTGCCTAAATTTTGGCAACTCCTAAGGACTTAACCGCGTGACTCAGATTTTTCATTCGAGGATGAATGTTTCTAAGGGGGGAAAGATGTAACACCCCGACTTTTCGAAACGTCTAAATTAACTCGTACCATCATGGAAAGGCAAAGAGGGTGAGTAATAAATTAAGAATGATGTGGTATTTCATAATATAAGTGTTCAAGGGTTGTATCTCAAGTTTTGAAGTTAGGTAGGTGGCAAAATTAAAGTTGGCGAAAGTTATAGTAAGTTCCTTTTTAAAGATTTCTCTGAACTTTGGGTCAAATGTATCAGAGGTTTTCTCCCAATCTATAACAAGTTGTGGGGTTCCCGACCTATCAAATCGAAGGTCTACGAGTCTAGTTTCCAACGCATCAAACAGTTTGTTGATACGACTTTAGAATCAAGAGATATTTATATTTTTGCGAGACTACAAAAGCAGGCACGTGAGGTGGGGCCCTAGGTCGGTGGAACTTTATATATATCTTCTTCTTCGACTTTTTCTTCATTTTTTGAGTTAAGAACCAGAAAACTTACGAAACTCATTTCTAGGATCAACCAAATTATAGATTTTCTCGACTTAAGTCCTTCACGAAAGTTGTTCTACGCGTTGAGCTCGTCGTCATGGTATAATTTATTTTATCAATTTCATAGCATATCATACTTTGGTATTGGGACAACAAAGGTTTGGACATATTTTAAGGTTTTGAGGTGTATTACGAACTTAAGATCAAGGTAAGACCCTTCTTTCATCGACTCTAGCTTTGATAAGCCACAAATAGAAATTTGCGACGAAAATACATATCTTTAATCGGATTATCGTGGTATCTTCTATTCTTGTGTGTTGATTATGGTCCTGCCTTGTTGTAGTAGCGAGGGGGGATATGAGTAAAAGTCGTCAGGCCATGTGAATTCAATGAAAAAGGTATGTTAAGGCTATTCCCTTCTTACAGCATGTTTCCTTAAAACTTAGGAGCAATGTAATTGAGTTGTTATCGTTGTTATACTTGTAGCCATTATTGTTGATTGTTGGCTGCTCGAGTGGATATAATCATTCCTTATCGGTATTCTTATTCAGTTAGTAGCGTCCCTATGTTGGACACGACTTAGAGGTTATTTCTATAGGTTGCTTATAGCTAAATTGCTCGCTTTTAGCCTATTGGATTGTTATTGTTGACCTTGGAGCTATTGTGGTTAGCTGCAGAAATGTGATATATGCCTAGAAGGGCTATGTTCTTCCTACAGGGCTATATTGATGCCTAGAAGGTCTATGAGGTGCCTACGGGGCTATATTGACGCCTAAGAAGGCTATGTGCTGCCTATAGGGTCATATTGTGCCTAAGAGGGCTATGAGTTGTCTATAAGCTATATTGATACCTAAGAGAGCTATGTGCTGCCTACAGGGTTATATTATTGCCTAAGAGGGCTATGTGACTTCCTACGGTGCTAGGGGACTACTGATAGGGGTATATAGACTAGTTGGCACCTTCTGGGCTTATGGGGGCATGGGTAGGTGGTCTTGTGTGCTGTTTGTACCTGCAGAGCTTATGGGGGCTTGGTTAGGTTGTTGTTTTATTATTTTTGATATGTTTAGATTTAGGAGCAGGTTGATACGCTTATCTTATCCTTGATTTATTTATCGGATTACTCACAGTATATTATGATACCTGCTCAAAGACTATTGCCTTTCATACTCGGTACATTATTTCGTATTGATGCCCCATTGCCTGAGGGTACTGTATTCATGCTTGTAGGTCCCGACAGACGATCCAGTAGACCTCCTCAGCAGCAGGATGGAATTCTATCCAGTTGGCTAGCTCCTTTCCTTCGGAGCTGCTAGAGTTGGGAGGTTTGTTAGGTTTTGTTGTATATATTTTTATGGGTAAGCTGGGGACCTGTCCCGCCAATCTTTACTACTCTAAGAGGCTTGCAGACTAGTGTGTGGGGTGTATAGCTACGTTATGACCATGTTGGCCTAGTTTGTTGGTTTGCTGAAACTTGTTAGCTGTTTGATGTATTGTCTTGATATATACCTATTTTCAATTTTGGTATAGAGATCATGGTTGCCTCGACGGCCCAATCAGGACGTCTGTGCTAGTTGACTATTTCTTTATATGAACTCTTGGGAGTAGCTGTTTCGTTTATAGATCTGCTGACAGGGTCCTTGCCGGCCTAGGGCTTAATTTTAAGCCGAGATATACTTGTTTATTTTCTTGATTGCGTGTGGCTGTCATGTGCTAGTAGCAAATGGTTCAGCAGGTTCGGCACAAGCCTGAGTTTTGGCATTAAGAGCCAGTTGAGCCCCTTGAGTTTAGGGCGTGACAGAAACCTAGTTCCCTTTAGCGATGGTCGCTTAAGCAGAACCTAGTTCGCAAAAGCGAGACTAGCCGTTTGGGCGAGGTTCGCTTAAGCGGAACCTGATTCGCAAAAGCGAAACCCCCAGCTTTTGTGTGGTTTGCTTAAGCGAACCCTGGTTGCTTTTACAACATCAAAGAGGGTTTTTGCTTCCATTTTCGGGGTTTAAGCCCCATTTTCATCATTTTTGAACTTGAAAACTATTAGTGGTGGCTTTTGAAAGGATTTTCTATGCTAGATCAGTTGGGTAAGTGTTCTTGATCTTAAACCTTCATTTTCCTTTGATTAATTACGAGTTTTAACATCAAAATATGAGGATTTGATTGGTAAATGATGAGGTTTTCAAGAACTCAAGTTCTTAGCTAAAATGGATTTTATGAACTGATTTCAAGTCCTATTTCGAAATAATTTTCCTTAATGAATTCCTAAAGCTTTGAGTAATATTTTCAAGTATTATTTTTTGGATTCAAACCTTAATTTTTTAAATTGGGTATTGTGTTGATTGACCCACCTTTCAAGAGAATTATTGTGGGTGTTGTTGATTCCGGAAAGAGATTGTGAATACTTGCTTATTTATAGATTGTGTGACTTCGGAAGAGATTCATAAGGGGAGGACTCAACTATTGGAGTAATTGTTGATTTATTTCAGGCAAGTGACTTCCTAAACCTTTTATTCTAGGTGAATTTGTATGCTTCCTTCTTTGATTGTGTGTTGGGAGTAATGGGGATAAGGTGAGGGGTTTAATTTGTCCACTTGTTATATCTAAATGAATAAAAAGGGATTGAAATGCAAAAGGCTATGTGTTGAACATGATGATGTGAATTACCTTAATGTAACCCTTATTGATTGATTAATGAAATGTTTGAAGGCATGTATGTGGGTTGGAATTGTACAAATTATTGTCTTTTCTATGTGGTGTGATATTGCTTGTGTGCTTTGATCGTTGAACACTGTGATGCGACATGTGATGAGTTATTATGCCGAGGTCATTACCGGTGAGTGTTATTATGTTGAGGTCTTTTCCGGTGAGTGTTATTATATTGTGGTCTTTATCGACGAGTGTTATTATGCCGAGGTCTTTGCCGGCGAGTGTTATAATGCTGAGGTCCTTAGCGGCGAGTGTTATTATGCCGAGGTCTTTGCCGGAAAGTGCTATTATGCTGATGTCCTTGCCGTCGAGTGTTATTATGCCAAGGTCTTTGCTGGTGAGTGTTATTATGCCGAGGTCTTTACCGGTGAGTGTTATCATACCGAGGTCTTTGCCGGCGAGTGTTATAGAGCTGATGGAAAATGGATCTGGCGAGTGTTATAGAGCTGATGTGAAATGGATCCGGCTAGTGATGATCATTGTGACTTGATAAACTTGATGCTTTTGCGTGACTTATTTATGGATTGTGATTGATGTCCTTGTTATGTGTGGCTGAACTATTTGTCAATGAGATTGACTTATTTGACTTTTTCCATTGTTGATTTGTGAAGCTTGAACTGTGAATATTAGGTCTATGAGCCATGTATTGTAGAATTGCTAGGTTGGGCTGAATTCTGAGCAAGTTGTAGTTTAAGGAGGTTCGGTTGGAGTGTAAGGGGTATTCAATTTCTAGCTAGTTGCTTCGTTTAGTAGGTTGCTTGTTGGGATCGTATTGTTGGTACTAACCTTGCTTCTACACTTGTGGAGGTTTCGAGCCCGGACTCGTGAGCCATCACGTCCATTTTTGGATCGTGACAGACATCTTCAATCTCCTTCTGTATTTTATAATCTACCTAGAGTTCTGAAATGTCTTCATTAATTCAATAAATGAAAAATTATGAAACTTGTGTAATATTCGCACTCTTTGAAAAGCTTGTTGGAACTTTATTGATCTAATATTCTATATAAAAGCCTTCATTGCTTATTGGATGTAGTTTTGGATCTCTTTGGCTAAACTCTAATAGGTTGACTGTGTTCTCCGCTTCCTTACTTCTTCCTTTTTCTGGAAACCTTGGTGATAAGTCTGCTTCTGTGGCCATGATCTCCAGTAAGTTATCAGATTTTTCTCCCTCTATAATCCCCATAGCTATCTAATTTGCATTAGATAAATCACCTCTTATGTTTTCTCCTAAATTATGAGTTATAATATTGTGAAGTACTTTGTTATGAGACTCAGTTTGAATCATTTGTATTTCGTCAACTTGCATTGCCACAGAAACTTCCACCAATGCCATATCATGCTTGTGAGGCTGAGAATACTCTCTTTTTCCACACTGCTTGTACTCCCAATGCTTGCCTGATTGTTGCATAATTTTCTATCACATTCTAAGCCTACACTCTGAATGTGGCCGGCACTCGAGAACCATTGTTGTTCCCCAAGCATACTCTTGGCCTGACTGACTACTTAGCGGAAGAATTACTCAAGCAATGATTGGCTAAAAAAGAATTAAATCCATTAAACTCAATTACTCAACTCATAAAGTTTGGAAAATACTTAATAGCAATACTTATAGTTTGTAAAACAACTCGAAAGAAAGTAAATACTGAGAGACACCTCGACTTTGTTTATCTATAAAGTCTCTACTATTATAAAAGTATGTTGGGACAAGACCCACGACATCTCAAAACTACTAACTAGAAAGTAAATGTGAAGTCCTCTGAAATACAAGGAGGCTCTCCAAAAGCTAGCTGGAGTGTAGAGTGATCTCAACGAAGTGCTTGTTGATGATCCTGAACACTTGTATCTGCATCATAAAAACATGTAATTCGAATGAAATCAGTACATTAAATGTACGAGTGTGTAATATAGCCAAAGCGAAATAACTGAATGAAAAGATTATGATAGATAAAATATACTCAAGCTGGATGTAAAGAAATAAAAGAGTTTAATCATTTAGGAGTCGTTTGGTTTGAATTCAAGTTATGATGGGATTAGTTATTATGGAATAAGTTATGATGAGATTAGTTATGATAGGATTATTTATGCTAACATTATCTTTTATTGAGTGTTTGGTTTGTTGCATTCAAAATAATAAATTTTAAGAACAATTTATTTGTTTACAAAAATAACCTTCGTGAATGTGAAAAGGTGATGTATAAAAAGGGTTTAACGGGATATTTTTGTCATTTATTTCTTTTATCCTGGGATAAGTTATCTCGAAATTACTATACCACCCAAGGGGAGGAATAATTTATCTGGGTACTAATTATTAATCCTGAGATAAGTTATCCCAGACTTGCCAACCAAACAACAAATTAAGTGACACTATAATTTAACACAAGACTATTTAGTGTTATCCTTCACACCAAACGACCACTTAAAGATTTATAAAAATACTTACTCGTCGTTGAACTCAACATAATAAGTGATATATTAAAATACACTTTACCTATATTGAGAGATTCTCTAACCGACGGCCATCACTATGAGCTACGTGATGATACAACGTCTCACCCACGCTACCAGAATTGTCCTATACTGTACCGGGGTATAGAACCTCTCAACTAAGTGGATCTCCTAAAGCTCTACTCGAAAGCAATAAAGATTCGTCTAAAAAGTACGATCATTTACCCATGTTGGCTACATGGTTTATGAAGATTTTGAGTTATCTGAACTCATCCTCATATCGGTTCTCAATACTACTCCCAGTAAATATACATATTCATGCTCAAATGTATAACACATACTCTTTCTCAATTTTAGGTAATTGCTCAAAATATCCTCTAAAAAGAGCCACTGCTCTGAAATATCTCTAAACTCATTAACTCGTTTAGAAATCAAAATTTCTCTTTTCACAATGTAAAAAGTGATATATTTGGAAATACTTAGTTTCTGTATACTCTTACTCAAATCATTCTTTAAACTCTACTTAAAACTAGTCATTACTTTCTCAAAAATCAATTTAAGACAGAAAAGTTTAGTTAAGAGGATTCCCAATGCTAACTAAGTAATAACTCAATAATAGGGTTCATGCTGAAAAATAGACATGAATAATCAACCCAAGAATCTCAGTGCAAGATATAGCAACTCAAAAATAAAATCAAGAATAAACTTCAGAACTCAACAATGAAACTCATCTCAAGAATTATCAAAACTAAGGATGTAACCTTAGATTATCTCTTTCTGGTAGAAAGTAGATGTAGGGCGTGAGGACGAACTCAATCCATCACTATGATTAGCCCTACATACCTGGAAGAACAAAGTTCTTGACAAAATCGATGAAATTCGAAGAACGCTTGAAACCCTAGATTATACTCCTCTTGGAACCTTTCTCTAAAGACTTGAAGTGTTAATGAACGTAAAAGAACTGGTTAACACCTTATAAGCCCTTAACTAGGTGTTAAACGTCATGGTTTAAGCTTTAAAAGGGGTTAAAACGACATAGGGGAAATATCAAAAGGACCCCAACTTAAGAACTGATGTAGTGCCTTAAAAGGAAGGCTTCACAAACTGTTTAGGGCTCCACGGTCCATGAAACACTTCATTGTCCGTGAAACTTCGACTGCCTAACAAGGCTTCACTAGAATGGGCATAACTCCTTACTCTAAACTCTAAATGTAGAAAACTTGAAGGAGTTGGAAAGAGGACTCATAGAACTTTAATTTGATTGGTTATGGACCATCTAATTCGTTATATCCTGAGAGATATGGTTGTTTGAAGTTGATCCAAGTAAAATCTCATATTAAAACTCAATCAGTAAGAAAGCTTTCCACTCAACTTTGTGTTAGGAGATTCTAGTGACCTTAATTCATATCCAAAATTATTTCCACATTTAAAAGAAATTGACCTTAACTTAAAAGTTGACGGGTGACCTGTAAGGACACCAAAACGGGATGTACAAGTCACCACGGGTCGTTTAGGTGACTCAAATCCCAGAAGCACGGGACGATTGATCTACCTCCCCTAAACAGGTTGTGGACCCCTAAACAAACCATTTATGGTTCTTTAGAGGGTCTGTGGTCTATCTTGGGTACGTGGACGTTACCGTCAACCCACTTTAGCCTTTTTCAAAGTTTGAGGTGTTACACTATCTCTTTCTTGGGAACATTCGTCGTCGAATGACGACTAAACTGAGTATGTAAGGGAAAGGAGTTACTCTTACTATCTTTTTGGCTTGTGAACGTCTCTACTAGCATAGGCGGAAGTGATTCATACTGAAAGTTTTGAAACTGGACTCGAGCAAGCTTGGCACAAAGCTCTTATAGGATTTCAAGATTACTGGCCAGGGCATGAAACAAGAGTATCTGGGCACGAAGTAAGAATAGAAATACTATATCTATGACTAGTAGCTTTCAAGCTTAGCAACACTTATCAAATATGCTCTCCTTTATGATTACTACACTTCATTAGCTGCAACTCATAGATCCCACTAGAGTATATGACTACTCTTACAAACGTCTAAGTCAAATTTCTTGCTCTTAGTTGTTCAAGCCTAATATCTAATTCACAAGGTGCTAAACATGAGATGGTTATACTTATCTAAACCACAAGATTCAGGTTCTATACCTCTATAGAGAATATCATCCCAAGAGTACTACTCCTTATAACCACATTCAACCAACCTTGAGCCCATATCAAGTAACACCTAATGCATCATGTATTTGTCTACATGTTAACAACACCACATTCAATCCTAGTACTATAACCACTCCATGGACTCCTACTAACCAATCCTTCTAAGAATTTTTCATACTCTCAGCATCTCTACCAACTAAAATTTCACACATTACTACCAGGAACCAACTAATTGCTCTCATTTAACTATTACTCATAGTAAAGGATCATTATATTCCTCTCTCACATTATAACTTTAGATGGAATAAAAACACCACCACTACCACAATGAGAAATATTAGCCCTCTCCTGCTATCATTACTCAACTACTATCGACAACATCGCTATCAAAGTTGAAAAGTTTCACTGAAAGAGCTTAGGGACAAAAATCATAAGTGTGATTCATTCAAGACATCTAATATAAGAATATGCATGACATAACTTTATTTTGTTAGCCATTGATAGTAAATCATGAATTCGCGAGACTGAGCATACTATGAGACGTGAGTGCTTATATGAATAGTTTCATATCATGAGACTAATATCCATAACTTTATGGAGTAAGATTGAGATCAATGGCTAAAGTCTTTGCCTCTGCTTTTGGGAACTGGGCAGAGATGTGAATTTGTTTGAAGTGTATGAACATAAGTCATGAACATAATTCTGATATTAGAGACATTAACATGATTTTGTAATGATTGAAGTTTGAGGAATACGCTAAAGTATGAATGGATCGATATATCACTTTTACTATTTTCGAACACATTACTATTTGATTCTCAACACTTGACTTGGTTTCTCGTCTTATCATCTCCCCCTTAGGTCTGAAGCTGATACTTTAAAGTTATGGATCTATTCCTCTATAAACTAGTCTATATTCAGTTTACTCTAATACTCAGGAAAGACTAATCTCATGGCTATTGAACTCTCCATATGTAGGCACTAAGATTCCCTCTAAGACCTCTTTATCAGATGCTTCTCTTGACCTCTCCCGCTTTTATAGAAGTCTTTCTATAATCGTTACCCATACTGGCTATATATGATCCCCTTGACCAAACTCTTAAGGGTAATAAATAATGCTTACATCAGCCTATCCCACATTGACAGCTCAACTATACTATCTAGGCACACATGAAAAAATCATAAACTTAATTAGAACCTCGTCTGGCTACATATGATCTCGGATACACCTCTTAATATACTTGCTAATCTAATGACTTAGCCATACTTCATTGTTCTCCTCAAAGAGTCATAATACCACACTTGCATCACTCACATTTATTGAAAAGTAACACCTTAATTCCTCACTTAATTTATGTCAAACCTACTAGATCAAATCTTATAACTAATATCATCACCCTCATGTTGCCATTCTTTTTATCACGACACTCGTCTCAAATTCAAGCTTAGTGTCTAGTACTAAACACATATATAAATATAATTGCTCACATATTATACGAACTTACAACTACTAGAAAAAATTAAGAAACACTCGCCCACTAAGACATATTGACAAGTAGTCAATCTTTATCTCTCAGTGTACATACTTACAGTTTACCGTCACATTCTATTTCACAACTTAAGTACTATTTACCCATTCACTATACATTATTGCCTAATTAGATCTATAACCCTCTAAATATCATGGGTCTCTCCCTTAAAAAATCATAAGCCTAGCTTAGATTTATCACCTTATGACTACTTTGTTATTTTATTCAACACCTATACTTGGTCTTCACTAACACAATGGCACGTCGACAAAAACTTTCATCTTGTTAAAGTATACTCTTACTCATCCTAACTAGTAACTCTTACTCTACCTTCTATCAAGAAATTCACACAAGATTACTACTCCTTATCCTACACATAAAGGAAAAACTCATTGTTAATGACTTACTAGGTACATGGCTACAACTTACATACTCTACTCAATAATAAGGTTACTATACTTCTAAATGCATACTTCTAACTTTAGGCACTTCTTCTACTACTGACTTATAACATCGCAACTCATATTATCTTTCAGGTGAAAATACTACCCAAGCTTTCTAGAACACACTCTCTTCTTACAGGTATCACTTGGAATAAGAATTAGAGAAGAGAATCTGGAAGTACATATAGCTTTTAGCTCGAACACAGATTTATATGAATAAGGGTGCATTCTTTCAAATCAATACATAAGCTCACTCACGGGCGTCTCTTAATCCCCTCTACAGTCTCATGACTTTCTCAAGACTTTTGTTGAGAGTAACTCATCGATAAAGATCTAGACTTTATTTTTCAACTACCTTGAGTATGAGGGGTAGTCGAATGGATTTGAGAAACACACGAGTTTGAATAAGTTCCTTATGACACAGTTCTATTGCACGATTTAGAGTATGAAAGAAGGGATTTTTTTCTTAAATGTCTATAGTCCCTCATTTATAGAAGTGGGACTCTCACAACCATAAATAAGATCCTACTTACATAGCTTCATAGACACCCTAGGACACTTGAACTATGTGCTTTGATACCAAGTTTGTCATGCCCCGAGCCTACACCCTAGACGTAGCCTACACTCGAGAACCATTGTTGGTCCCCAAGCGAACCCTTGGCCTGGCTGACTACTTAACGGAAGACTTACTCAAGCAATGATAGGCTTAAAATATACTTAAATCCATTAAACTCAAATAATAAGATTCATGCTGAAAAATTGACATGAACAATCAACCCAAGAACATCAATGTAAGATATAGCAGCTCAAAAAAATCAAGAATAAACTTCAAAATTCAACAACGAAACTCATCTAAAGAATAATGAAAACTAAGGATGTAACCCTAGATTATCTCTTACTGATAGAAAGTAGATGTAGGGCATGAGGACGAACTCAGTTCATCACTATGATTAGCCTTACATGCCTAGAAGAACAAAGCTCTTGACGAAATCGACGAAATTCAAAGACCGCTTGAAAACCCCAGCTTATTTTCCTCTTGGAACTCTAATGACTTGAAGTGTTAATGAACGTAAAAGAATTGATTAAAACCTTCTAAGCCCTTAACTAGGTGTAAAACGTCGTGGTTTAGGTTTAAAATATGGGTTAAAACGACATAGGAGAAAGACAAAAATGACCCCAACTTAAAAACTGACAGAGTGCTTTAAAATGAAGCTTCACGGACCATTCGGGGCTCCACGGTCTGTGAAACACTTCACCATCCGTCAAGCCGTCCGTGAATCTTCGACTGACTAACAAAGCTTCACTAAAATGGACATAATTGTTTATTTCAAACTCGAAATGGAGCAAACTTGGTGGCGTTGGAAAGAGGACTCATAGACCTTTAATTTGATAGGTCATGGGCCACCTAATTCGTTATATGTTGAAAGATATGGCCATTTGAAGTTGACCCAAGTAAAATCTCATATTAAAACTCAATCAGTAAGAAAGCTTTCAACTCAACTTTGTGTTAGGAGATTCTAGTGACCTTAATTCATATCCAAAATCATTCCCACATTTAAAAAAATTGACCTTAACTTAAAAACTGACAGGTGACCTGTAAGGACCCCTAAACGGGTCGTACAAGTCACCACGGACCGTCTAGGATCCCGTGTAGGTGACTCAAATCCAGGCAGCCCTGGACGGTTGGGCTACCTCACCTAAACGGGACGTAAACCCCTAAACGGGCCGTTCAGGGTTCCGTGAAGGATCCATGGTCTATCTTGAGTTCGTGGAGTTGCCCGTTTATAACCCTCTTTAGCCTTTCTCAAAATCTGAGGTGTTATATTTTCCATATATAAAATTAATTTGCATACAAAAATTATCCAAATTGGGGTCAAATTTCAGAATGCTGAAAAATCAGCTTTCACAGATATATAGGGAAATCATAGGAAATGGGGCCAGATTTCAGCTTGTGCATGTAATCCTCTTGTCATCAACTGACAACCTCTTCTGTCCATATTAGGCCAATAAAGATTCATGGAAGACCTACAACAAAACAAAATAATCAAATTAAAAGATTAACGGAAAATATATTTATAGTTGCGAAAAGGATTAAAAAAAAATACCCTTAAATTATATTTAAATATGTCTACGTTAATCTCTTTTATATTTTTGGCTTAAATATTCTTGTTACTATGCTTTTTACTAAAATTAAAATGTCTTCTAATTAGGCAAAAACTTAAAAAGGACGAGAAAGAAGAAACATACAAAAAATATTTTGGAAGAGAAGAGTGAATGTATGAAACATATTATAAAATATAGGAAAATAAGAAAATAAGTAGTATACATATTTTTGTTTTAATGAATAAAAAATAATGGCATATAAAAATATTTTCTTCTATTTTCTTAATCATTATGTATGAATAATTATTTCGATATCATGTAGCTTTTCTTATAAGTATAACTATTTCTAGTTGAGGCGTATTTTTAGTATTTCCCTCTTTAGTTTATGATTAAGAAAAAATTGTTATATTTTTTTCTTTCTATTATTAGTATTAAATAACTAATATCAGATTTTAAATTTTATATATTATTAATAAAATTAATTTAGTAAAATACTACTCGAATTAAAAAAACATTAAGAAAATATATTCAGTCCATTTCAAAAGAATTAGTCGGTTCAAAAAAGAATAACCGTTTTCCTTTTCGGTAACATTTTTTTAAAAATGACATTTTCGTATATTTAACATAACATTAATTTTAGAATCATAAGATTAAAAATTCTTGTTTATTTTCTTAAACTTCGTATTAAATCAAACTAGGTCATTCTTATTTAAGCGAAAGAAGTAGCAAACTAACAAAAATGAAGTACTCCTTCCGTCCAATAATAATTATCATCCATAATATTTTTAGATGACCAACAATACTTGTTCACTTTATAAAATCAATGGATATTTTTTATACTTAGTTCCTAATTTATTCTTATTATTAGTTACAGTCAGTTCCTTATTACATTTTTAAAAATATTATATTTATTATATTTAAAAGGTGATATAATAAAATTATTTTTTTTATTTATAATGTCTTAAAAATATATATAAAATTAATAGTAAATAAATATCGTTAGACAGAGTAATATGAAATGAAGGTATTAGAGGCAACATTGGTAAGAGTAATTTGAATTTATGGAGGTCTTCTGTTAAGTTAGTTACAGTTTTTGGGGAAAAGAAGACTATTTCGAAATATTCAATGGTTTATTCATCCCTTTACCCCTTTCTCTCACACACTCATCCTATCTGTTTGTCAGTGTTGTGGAAACTCCATAACAGCATAAGTGGAGATAAATTTTTTTATTCATAATATGGATTCTACTTTTTCTATTCGTAAATTATACTTCTTTTATTATATTATTTTAAAATGTCCAATAATATTTGTTCACTTTATGAAATTGATGGATAATTTTACACTTAGTTCTCAATTTATTCTTATCATTAATTATAGTCATTTTCTTATTATATTTTTTAAAATATTATATTTATTATATTCAAAGGGTGATATAGTAAAATTATCCTTCTATTTACACTTTCTTAAAGAGTGTACAAAGTTAATAGTAGACAAGTATTGTTAGACAGATGGAGTATTAAATAAAATGTTTATATTTATTTCATAGTTGATAAAAATAATTTATTTTATTCTTTTTCTTATTTTTATTTGTCCACTTTGGACTTTGCGTAATACTTAAAAAATAATGATTAATATGTATATTTTTTCATAATATTTATATTGATTAATGTTTAGTATAAAGGTCTTGAAAATAATTTAACAAATAAGTAATTAAATCTAAAGATAAACCATGATTTTTTCATATATATTTTCTCAATATATTAAAATGTATAAATATAAGTATAAATTTATTTTGGAAATAGTGAATGAACTCGCACCTTGTTGGTGAGGGTTTGATCCCCATATTATATAAATTTATTTTGAAATAGTGAATAAACTCGCACCTTATTGGTGAGGGTTCGTCCCCATATTATAATCCTCTCTCTTATTTTTCCTTACCCGCTCCCAATTTTTTGAAAAAACAAAAGGTGAATGGAGGATGTAGTTTCAAATCTACCCTCATTATTAACTTATTTTTAAAACATTTCCCAAAATAATAAATAAAAATAATCATATATTTATTAATCATTAAAAAATATGTCAAAGTAATATTCCCTTCGTTCATTTTTATTTGTCACTGTTTGACTTACCATATCCATTAAGAAAATAATTACTGATATATATATATATTATCAAATTATCCCTTTTAAATGATATTTAATATTAAGTCTTGAAAGTGATTTCGAGAATAAGTATTTAATGTCGAGGGTAACACATGGGAAAAAATTATTTTTTCTTGATATGTCAAAAGTGACAAGTAAAAATGAAAATTTATTTTAGGAATAAGTAACAAGTAAAAGTGAACGGAAGGAGTATTTCCTATGTCCTATATTAGAAGACCATTTTCTATTTTACACAGAATTAAGAAATCATTAATATATTGATTAATTTTACTATTTTGTCCTTTGTTCATATTAATTAGCCTTTGAAAAAATAATTGTGTTAATTTATTTAAACCTTTAAAGGCATGCAAGGCTAAAATGAAAAAAAAAAAAAAAAGTTAATTCTATCATGATTTAGTAATTGATCTAAACAAATATTTTTAATATGTCTATCCTTTTTTCTTTTCTTTTTTGGTTCCATCCGGTGTCCGGAGCCCACATTGGAGCTTTGACTAAATCTGGATTGTGCATTGCAGGGCCCATTCGAGGGTGGCGCTCCCAACAGGATTTTCTTCATACCCAGGCTCAAACCCGAGACCTCTAGTTAAAGGTGAAGCACTCACACCCCTACACCACAACTCATATTGATATAACATATCCATCTAATATGAAACAAAGAAAATACAAAACAAGGAAAAATAGATAAATGGAGTCCATAGAGATAGACTCGATGATTAAGGAAAAAGATAGACACACATTTATTCCTTGCGTGATGGATCTGTCTGTTTCTCTATATAAAGCCATCATACTACTCATCATTCCTCACACATCAAATCTCATAAATCAGATTAATGGTTCCTTTCTAGTGAAACACTAGTTTCTAGTGTTTCAGATCTAGGGTTCTACCTAATTTTTTTGTGGTGGTAATAAAATCTCTCATCCGGGTAAAAGGACAGTGACAGAAGAGAGTGAGCACACATGGTGTTTTCAAGCATGATGTTTACATGCTTGAAGCTATGCGTGCTCACTGCTCTATCTGTCACTCCCCCCCCCCCCCTCCCCCCCAAACCACTTTTTCTATGTCTTTTTAGATTTCTTTATATTTATTCATGATGTTTGATCATATTTATTGGATTAATTCGTGAGCTTATGCTAGGCCTTTGGCTTCAATTGTCTCTATTTTTGTGTCAAGCATACAAGTCTAATTGAGTGGGATGTAAAACAAAAGGAAGGTGACAGAAGAGAGTGAGCACACATGGTGTTTTTAAGCATGATGTTTACATGCTTGAAGCTATGTGTGCTCACTGCTCTATCTGTCACCCCCCCCCCCTACCGCTTTCTCTATGTCTTTTTAGATTTCTTTATATTTATTCATGATGTTTGATCATATTTATTGGATTAATTCATGAGCTTATGCTAGGCCTTTGGCTTCGCCTGTCTCTATTTTTGTGTCAAGCATACAAGTCTAATTGAGTGGGATGTAAAACAAAAAGGAGGTGACAGAAGAGAGTGAGCACACATGGTGTTTTCTCGCATGATGTTTATATGCTTGAAACTATGTGTGCTCATTGCTCTATCTGTCACCCCCTACCATTTTCTCTACCTCTCTTTAGGTTTCTTTATGTGTATTCGTGATTTTTGATTTATATATTAGTTGGATTAATTCATGAGCTTATGCTCTAGGCTTTTGATTCCGCTTGCCTCTATTTTCGTGTTAAACCTACAAGTTTAATTAAGTGGGAGGTAAAACAAAAAGGAGGTGATAGAAGAGAGTGAACACACATGGTGTTCTCTTGCATGATGTTTATATGTGCTTGAACCTATGCGTGCTCACTGCTCTATCTGTCATCCTCATCGCTTTCTCTATCTCTCTAGATTTAATTTTCTTTCTCTATTGTGTATATTTCTCTCTGTGTTTATGTATCTATATATCAGTTATTCAGGTATATATGAAACTAGTTAGTACATATTATGTGCTCAACTTTCATCACGAAGAAAATTCTGTGTATATGTTCTTTTGGCTATTTCCTGCACTTTCTCTTTTAAAGAAACTTGACTAGCGCTTAGGGCTTTCTTCTGTGAGCAAGGGCGGAACTAAGTAGGATTGAGTTTCTTATATGACTAAAATTATATTTTTTATCTATATAAAATAGATATTGAACGTTTTTGATTTCTTTATGTGTTTATTTCATCATATTTTGAACTCTTTTTTTTTTTTGGAAATCTTGATTCCGCCATCGACGGCTAGATCTGACCTATATTGATTCTTCAATTGATGTTCTATTCTACTCCTCGATTTCCGAAATTTGTGCTGATAAATTTAAATAGAGTGTTTTAGTGACATTTTATAATTTCATGTGTGGACAATAGAATTGCAGTTGAGTAATAGAGACGTGTCTGTGCTTTCCACAAGGGGATCCCAAGCCACAAAGAAGACTCGATTAAGCCAAAGGAATAGTTGAGGTGTAGCATGATGATCTTTACTTTTAAATGTTATACTAGTTTCTTGTGAATTTCAAGTTATCTATGTAATACATCATTTCTTTTTAAAAAATCATGTGTAACAGAAGTATATCCTATAATTTGTTATGAATTCACTTAGAGCATATGCTCGTTACTCCCTCCGTTTCACAAAGAATGGTCTAGTTTGACTTGGCAAGGAGTTTAAGAAAATAAAAAAGACTTTTGAATCTTGTGGTCCTAAATTAAAGTTATGTCAAATGTACAAAATTGTCCTTTAATCTTGTGGCCTTAAACATGTCATTAAAATGTTACCATAAAAAAAAAAGATCATTCCTTTTGAAACAGACTAAAAAGGAAAGGAGGTAATTCTTTTTGAAATGGAGAGAGTATTAAAATATGGTGATGAGACAAAAATAGTACTCCCCATTTGTGCCAGTTTATATGACTCTTTTTTTTCTAGTCAGTCCCATAAATAATGAGATATTACTTCTTTCAAATGTAAAAAGAATAAGACATTACTTAACTTTAGAATGTAATGATTTATAGTCATATAAATATTTATCACTTATTTTAGACCACAAATTTCAAAAGTCTTTTTTGTTTCTTCAACTTTGTGTCAAGTCAAACTAACTTACATAAAATAGAACAGATGGAGTAATAAAAAGTGAAGTTGCTTCTCTAATTAATGGATCCCTTTGTTTCAATTTGTTTCTTTTACTTTTACTTTTACTTTTAATTCGCTTGAAAAAATAAAATATTTTTTTTTTGTCAACTCTTTAATTCTAATTTTTCACATGATATCTTTAAATCAATAAGATTGAAGTACATTTTAGTATATTATACATATTTTTAGTTTAAAACTACTAGATTCAAAAGTTTTCAATCCTGGCCCTTGTACTAGGAGACAACTCGAGTCTCCCAGTGATCGGGCTGACTTTGATATTTATGATAGGATTATGGGCAAAAAATTTAAGTATACAACTTAAGTACCTTAATTACTACTATATAACAATACTTTTTTTTCCACTTATATAGCAATAGTTTTTTTACAAAATTAGAATTTAAAAAAAAAAAAAAAAAGAAACGTAGAATTAGAAGTTTTTCTTTTAAAAAAAAGAAACATAGAACAAGTCAGCCACATTATCACATATCTCTTAATTTTCTCCAATTATTTTACCTTCCCTGATTTACTCAGATTTGTTAAATATTCTCTCCCATGAAGAGAGGTTTCTAACAAAAAGAAAACTCTCTGACTACTCTGATCGACTATTGAAAATGGATACCAACAATTTTTCAATTCTAATACAACACAACGGGCGATGGGAATCATCATGTATGTGAATAAAAATGATTGAATTGATATTTTTTTACGTTGTTGATATATTTGATTTTTCTCACCATCTATATTTAATGTTTTTGATAATTAGTCGTTTGTTTATATTGTACGTTGTTGTGGTGTAATATAAAATTTATATGATTTCGCTAATAGCATGGTGCATCGATTGGATGGATTTTATTGTTGAATAAACATTAAATATTAGTAATCATTTTTGGTATAATATTAGATTTTTGTTATATTATTAGGTTTTTGGTGGTATAGAAATTCAACTTTTGGTTATTGTGTGTATAAAACAATACAACTTAAGTATGCATGCTGGCATCAAAACGGTTTAATTGGTATGTTGCATATGTTATATTAACAACAAAAATCAATATGGTGTTATTGTTAATATTTAGACCTTATACAAAGACCAACTTCACGTTAAAATTCTGGTACGTGTATTGGTGTATCTAATTTGAAAAATTCCTTTGGTATGTGATCAGATGTAATTGCTATGGTACATGCCTTATATAAAGAACATAAACAAATAATTTGTTTTGGTGTGTGATATTTTGTTATTGGTATTTTTTAAGATCTTATACAAAATATCAAGTTCAATTAATATTCTGGTACATGTGTTGGTGAATTTGTTTGTCTGATTGGTGTGATAACGAAGTTTATACCTTAATTCTCAAATACTTATGGTATGTGCTTTGGTGTAATTAGTAATTTTTTGATCCTGTGTAAAAATAAAGTTCAAAATTAATATTATTGTACATATTATAGCTAACAAAATTAATGAATTATATGTTGGTAATAATGCTTAAAGATGGTGTAGATGATTTCGTTTAATTTATCTTGTGTAATATCTTCTTTATAAAAATCAAATTTCATATCAAGTTTTATATGTAGTTTTTGTTGGGGTGAATAAATACAATGAAATTGTGGTATGTGATTTGGTGTAAATTATTCAGTGTAACTGATATTATGAATAATGTTTTGGTGCGTGATTTGGTAAGTGAAATGGTAAGTTATTTGGTAAGTGAAATTGTGGTGTCTGATTTGGTAAGTTTTTTTGGTGTGTGATTTTGAAAGTTTTTTGGTGTCTGATTTGGTAAGTGTTGTTGTAAATATTATCGTACACCAAATTGGTGTATTAATTTGCCTGAATTGATATATATAACATGTTTAAAGAAATATTGAGTTGCATATTTTAGTGTAGTTGATAGTGTAAATTATGTTTTGGTATATGATTTGATAAGTCATTTGGTAAGTTATAGTTACCAATTGTGGTACGTGATTTGGTAAGCGATTTGGTAAAAATGTATTTGTGGTGTATTAATTTGCCTGATTTGATATATATAACATGTTTAAATAAATATTGAGTTGGCTAATTTGTGTGGTGAAATTGATAGTGTGAATTATGATTTTATAAACATCATAAGCAATCTCAAAGTTATTATGTAGTTTTGTTTTTGATGAAAATGTTGGTCTGATAACTACTTAAAAACAACACCCGTTTGTATACCATCAATTACCATACTAACTACCAATAATTAATACCAACATATATATATATATATATATATATATATAAAGCTAAGTTACTATTATTATAAACTGTGTAATTTAATTTATGTATGAAATGCATTCTGCTAAGTTATGAAGTTGATTGATAATTTGTAATTTTATACAGGTAATTACGTGGTTTACGATATCGAAGGAGTGATGTATGATGCAAACACCAAATACGAAGGCTTGATTAATACTATATCTTCCTAATTGGGTGTGGACACGACCATATTTCATTTAGAACACAAATACGTCGTGAGTGGTCCATCTCCACCAATGAAAATTCATAACGATATGGGTGTCCAAGTTTATTTAGATAAAAAGAGATTCAATTCTGATTTCTTTTGAAAATATCCCTTATGTGTAACATGTGTTGATAGAGCTATGGGATCTGTATTTAATCTTAATCAGAGTTAAATAATTACCTTTTTACGCGATTTTTCTGATGCTTTAGAATCTGTATTTAATTTTAATCTTTTGAAAATTGGGATTTCATCTTCAAAATCACTATCATGTTGATAGTTTTCATAAATAGAAGCTTCATTCGCCTTTTCTTTACCCTTCTTGCTTTGATTGAGAATCGAACGAGATTTGTGTTGAATCTTGTTGGTTGATGAGGAATTGATGACAATAAATTCATTTTTTTCTTTACCTATTTTATTATCATCTCTTTCACCTTTTTTGATCGGAGTTTGAGTGAACGCGTTCAACTCAAACGAAGGTCTAGAACATATGATTGGGGGCTATCAATGACAACAACTGGTTTGTTTAGCCTTGGACTTTTCCACGGTGTCCTATCCATCTAAAACAAAGAAGAAACTCCGGTCAATGGTGCAAGAATTATAAAACGCAACAATGGAGAAACAGAAGAAATGCAACAATGGAGAAACAGAATAAAAGAAGAAAGAAGAGAGAAGGAAGAATTCTAGAAAGCATGACTAACTAGGGAAGGAAGGAGTAATATTGGAAAGAGTAAAAGTATTTTCTTTTTTACCTTACCTAGATTGTATCATATAAGGAATAAAATAAAAATAAATATTATATTAAATATCAGTAACTTGTAAAATTAAGAAATAATGATAGAAAAACTAAAGTTTTTACTTTTACCTCACCTAGATTGCATTACATAATAATAATAAATTATTAAAGGATCTATAGTTGCTCATATGTGGAAATGTATTTTCCATACCTCTTGTCCATAAGTAACCAATGGTGGAACTTACATGTTAAGAATCAGGCTCATAAGTTATTGCATTATATTACTCCTATTATTATTGATCTTGTGGGAACTATGGAAGGCCAGATGTGGAAATTATATTACTCAGAAGTGAAAGCAGCCTTACTTAGAGTCCAGTGGTGCATATCCAGAAATCCACATAAGTAGACTCTCTTCTGGTGGTAAACATAATTTTGGGCAAGTACTGGCAGCTGCAAATAGATGATATTAATGCTACAATACAACAACAGAACAACATTCAGATTTAACACTGTTTTAGAGAGGAAAATGAAGTTGCCAATTGAAATTAGAGGTACCATCAGAATAGACAGAATGCAAATCTCTACATTCAGAATTTGACCCAAAAAAACACTCACAATGACATTTCAAACCACCTTAATTCTTTGTTAATATCTTACGCTAAACTTCCATTAGGATAGTTTGGTATATGTTGTATATTCACAAAGTAGAAGCAATTCTCATCCCCCTCCAATTCTCTAACTAATTCGTGATTAATTTACAAGGTGTATATATATATATCATAATATGTTATTCTGATCTTAAACTTAATTTAAGTTTCATTCATCACAACATAGTTATCTACCCAAATCAGTGTTTTAAAAAAGCCAACGCGTGAGACGGGGCGTTTTACTTAGTATAGGGCGAGGCGCAAGCCTCGAGATGTGGTGCGTAAGCCCTATGGATCTTTAAATTTTTAATTTATAATATAGTATAATAACATAAAATTATAAAAATAAATCAATCGTTTGAAATAATTACAAATATGATTAAATAAACTAATAGAAAATAAAAGTTCTAACATGATTATACTAGTATATATAAATAATCTAATATCTTAACTTTCTAATAATAAAAGAATCATTATTTCTCAAAAATATATTTTTATCATACTATATGATTTACCCCCTAAAAGAAAATAATTAATAACCTTACTAGTATTATAATAAAAACATCACTCCATCATGAATAAAATTACTTTCAAATAGCTAAATAAAATATAATAATTTTGAGAGATATGACAAAACCATGAAGACCAATGATAAGTGAAAAAGTAAAATTTAGCGACGTATTTTTAAAAGAAATGTTACGTAATATATAATTACTTTCACAGTGTTACAAATAAGAAAGATGCGATACTAAAACTTGTTATTTGAGTTATTCTCAATCTTCTTATCTCTATAGATTAAAACTTATTAAGTATCATTCAATTATTCAAGAATTATGAGGGTCAACAATGTTAACTAAAGATTTTAACACATAATTTGTGTAAGATCTGTTAAACGAGCCTCGAGTGTTGGCGTGCTTAGGGCGTACAATCGGGCGCTTAGGGCGTAAGTCTTACAAAATTAAGTCTCACAGAGTCTCGGGGCGTTTTGCTAGAGTCCCAACAGAGTTTTTTAAAACACTGACCCAAATATTTATGAAAAAGATTTTGAAGAAAATCATATAAGGTAGGAAATTAATAAAAGTAAAATAATACTATGTTTAAGCAAGTAAAACTTTTTTCTTAATTAAATCCTTGGTTTGAAAATGTTCTTCCATAAATATTTCTAAACGTGGCATGAAGGAGGATAACAAATCAGAATCATATATTTCATAAGTATCATATATAATTAATATTTATTCTTATGAGTTATAGAGATATTGACCTGTGTCTAATACTCACTTTTGACTTTACGAATGGTTAAATAATCTAAATACTTTATCTTATTCTTGTGCAGTCTCTTGATACTCACAAATTTGGTCTCTAACTCTATAATCATGCTTGAAGATATGGTAAAGAAATAAGATACAAACATAATTTTGTCACTTCATAACTATTCATTGAAAGAAAATGTTGTTGCCCAAATCAATTGTACCATTGGGACATCAAATTTTGGTGGAAAATTGAGTATCTTCTTTATCCACATACTTTAGGATTAAAAAACGTGGCCACTCCTGCACCATTTTTAGATATTGTTACAATTTTTTTATTTAACCTTTTCAATTTCTCCAAAAAAAATCTTTAATTTCAACCAAACAGAAAAGTTACTCTATTCTTGAAAAAGCAACAATAATGGTAAATATTACTCTCTCCGTTATTTTTCTTTGTCACATTTGAATTTGATATATTCATTAAGAAAACAAGGGAAAAAGGACAAATATACTTCCTGAACTATCGTAAATAGTATGCAGATACCCTCGTTCATACTTTTGGGACATTGGTGCCCCTGCCGTCCAAAAACTAGAGCATATATGTCATTCACTCTAACGGAAGATTAAATAGGGACACGTGGCGCAATCTTATCCATCGATCCGATATTTAATAATGTCCGGTCAGTGGATAAGATTATGACACGTGTTTGTCCGTTAGTATAAAGGGTATATATGCTCTAGTTTTTGGACGGCGGGGGCACCAATGTCCCAAAAATATAACGGATGATATATCATTTACGATAGTTTGGGGGTATATTTGTCCTTTTTCCCAAAAAACAATAATGACATGAAATATTAGGTTTTAAAAATAATTTGACAAATAAGTAATTAATGCTCGTAAAGGCATGATTGAGTACTGATTCGGAGGTGGGTCTCCCACGTGGAAAACCTGAGATCAAATCCAGCCTCCATCTGCCACCCAATCATGAGCTAGTCGCATGAGGCTTGCCCAGTACAAGTAGCTGAGGCAACCATTTCTAGCTTTGTTTCTAATTGGAAACAGATATACTGATATTGTTTTTGCTAAAAAAAAAAAATGGAAAGCACAATAAGAACGGAAAAAATGTGTTATGACATCCAAGAATGAGCAATTCTCCAACTTTGACTTAGCCGAATACGATTAAACATTCTCTTTTTTTAAAAAAAAAAACAAAAAAACTTATGAAGATTTTGTAAATAAAAAAGGTTTAATAAATAATCAGCTTCTCAAATTTTTCAAAATATCATTTAGATATTTGAATTAAATATTGATTCAGTTGAACATTTCAACTCTTAATAAAGTGTTCCACACTTTTGATTTAATCTTCTTCTTTTTTGCGTGTGCTTTTCCTCTATTACATCATTACACACTTTCAGTTCAGATTTCAATTTTTGTTTTTTTTGCATTTGCTCTTATTCCTCTATTTCATAGTTAAAGTTAACCACAAATATAATACTATCTTCGTCCACTTTTAATTGTCATAGTTTCCCTTTTTAGAGTCAAACTATAAAAAATTTGACTAACATTTTACGATGTATTTTTTCATCATATTGATATGCAAACAATTACAATTTATAGTACTTTTCGTATAATTTTTGAATATCTAAATTTTTTGTTTAAATATCGAATTAATATAATCTAATTTAACTTTGAAAATTAATCAAATTGACTTTCGAAAAGTATAACATGACAAATAAAAATAGACGGGGAGTATTTTCTTTCATAATAACCGTTTACGGTTAACCTCAATAAATGGTAAACCACAAAAATTGTATATGTATTTAGCCAATTTGAAAAGAAGATACATGGAGATTTCTTCCAACTTTTTCCTTCTCCCAACACTACAAGTTCCGAAAGAGTTCTTCGTTCACTGTTTAAAAAATTGGATTTCGCGACGGATAAATTTTGTAGCTAAATAATAAAATTCGTCGCAATGAATTAATAATAGATTTTCATTAGTTACTAGTAAAATAGCGACGGACGAGCAACAAAATTCGAAGCTAATTTCGGTGTTTTTTTAATAGTGGTTTTGATAAATATGTGCGGTGGTATTTCTTGAGTTCTCTTTCGAAAACCACCACTCCCTCTATTCCATTTTCTTTAAAAATGTATCTTTTTTTGTTTTTGCAACATTTTAATTTCAATTTAAAAAAAAAATAAAAAAAATTTAATATCAACTTTTTACGTGACATGTTTAAGATCACAAAATTAAAAGATATTTTGATATATCATATGTATCTTTAATTTAAAACTGGGAGATTGAAGAAATCGTTTTTATTAATTTAAAATTTCATACCCATCAAAGAATGTGGTGCATTAAATTGGGTTGCTCCTCTATTAATTAATAGTCTCGAGTTTGAACTTTAAATATGTAAAAATCTTTGATGGAGAGCACTTTCCCTTGAATGAAGTACTATGCGGTGCAAATCTGAATTAATCAAACTTTCATGCAAATATCAATTACCAGATGGAAAATCAAAAAAAAAAACTGAAAGGGAGTGGAGGGAGTACTATGTTCACATATAAGTCATGATGAGCCACATGCAAGAAAGATGATGTGCCCTTCTGTTTTTGCTATTTCTGAGACTTTTGATGATCTGATGGGAGTTGAGGGTACCGGGATTCCAATGGCCGGTTGTTTAATATATTTTTTTGTATTAAAGCAACGTTCATTATCTTCTTATCATCTTATTCTGATTTAAAGTAGCAACATTTATAACTGTCTACTGTTGCTTTTCCGGCGCAATATTATACATACCCAATATTAAATTACATCAAATACACAAAAGCTCTCTACTTTCTTTTTTTTTCTTTCTCAAATTGGCAGGATGAACCGAGGCTTAAGTTTCTTTCTCCAACAAAACTTTATGTTGGTGGGAATCAAAATATTTTCAGTATTTTCTACTAAAAATATTTGATTTTTAACTTATTTTTTCATATTTGGCTGGTGAGTGTAACATATTTTTCAGAAAAATGTATTTTATTTTTTACTATAGAGTAGAAAATACTTTTTAGCAAAATACTTTTTGACCCGAAAATGAATCTCAATAATCGATTCGGCATCGGATCCCAACATTCGAACCAGGACACGATCCTGACAACCAATTCAGGAGCCGACCCTGACACCCATCCTAGGACCTGATCCCGAATCTTGATCAGGGACTCGATATTTGAAATTGGAATCCGACCCTAACACCCGAACCAGGACATAACTCCGACAATCGTTCCGCGATGCTACCCTGAGATCCAACTAGGACTTGACCCCAACTCTTGATTTGAGACCTGACATTCGAATTGAAATCTGATCCCAACACCAACACCCGAAACAAGACACTACACTGGCGATTGATCCGAGATTCAACCCCGATATGCGACCAAGGACTTGACCCCGACTTCTGACCTCAGAGCCAAAATTTGAACTAGGATCCGACCTAACCCCAACAAACCTAGATATGACCCCAACGACTGATTTGAAATCCGACCTCGACATTCAGTTTTGGACCTGACATTTGAATTAAATCTGATCTTGATTGACATCGATACTTGACCTCAATGATTGATTTGGGATTTGATTTCGACTTCGATTCTGGATCCAACTTTTTTAAAAAAAATAATCCAATGTCTGGGGTGTTATATATCGGAATATGCATACAAGAGGGGGGGCTTGGCCTTACCTCCGAACATAACACAAGGATACAAATTTATCCTTCAAAAAGAGGGCAGAAGAAGCTATGTTAGACCGTCCAACCCTCACAAAAAGAACAATCTATCTGGTTAACTAACAAAAAAATTTGCCTTGTTCAAATCATGATTTGATCCTGACACCCGATGCAGAATCCGTTTATGAACTAGGACCTAACCTCGACACCCGACTCTTGATCTAGGCACCGACTTTCAAATCGGGACCCAACATCAGTTCTTCACCAAGTATCCGACTTTCGAATTGGGACCCTACATGAACACTTAATTTAGTATCTTACTTCTGAATTGAGATTCGACCTAGGGATTGATTTGGAATTCGACTCTAATTTCTGACCTGGAATCCGACTTTCGAATCGAGAATCAACTTTTAATTCCAACACACCCGACTCGAAGGAATGATTTGAGACATCTTAACCTGACTTTTGAATCCAAACTTAACCTCGACATCCTATCCAAAACTTGACTTTTGAATTTAGATCTAAACCTGATATTTGATCCCGATGATTCATTTGCAGGACTCAAACCTGACACTTGATCTGGTATCCGACTCGATTCTCGACTAGAAATTCAACTTCGTCACCTAATTTAAAATTTCACCTCTACACCTGATTTAGTATTCAACCTTGACATCCAATTAGGGATTCAACCTTGAATGTTTATTAGGGACCCGACACCCAAATCAGAATTCGACCCTGACCCGAGGCCCGAGAGTAGGGTCTCAAATTTAGATCGGGAGTCGAGTCCCAAATGGAGAATCATGAATAGGATTTCAAATTAGAATTGGGAATCAGTAACCGAGACTTGATTTAGGGTGGATAGTTGAGGTGTGGGGTTAAAAAAGAGTTTTGAAAATTGTTTTACTTATTATTATTTTTTGGAGGTAGGTCATTTTCCTAAAATTTTAGAAAAATAAATTGATTTGAAAAAAAATATTCCAAAGATTAAAATCAACCATTATGAGAAAATTGAAAAATATTTTCCTTCGTACCAAACACATGACTCGAAGTACTTTACTAAGGATGCGGCTTAGTACTCAGTAAAATGAGTCGAAACGATAGAAGAGTCCGGCCCCATATTAATGAACATCTAAATTAAGATATATTTTTTTATAGATTGAACGATTAAAATTATTTATTTTCAATATCTAAATGTGCATAAATTTATTTATTTTTAAACCAAATAAATATATAATTTAAATAAAATATAATTAAATATTATTAATATCTATAAATTTAATAAAACAAAATAATTATTTGATAAAAAAACATTTCTCTTATGTTAGAGGTAGTATATATTAGTGAAAATTACACAACAAGGCAAACATGTGATATATCACTATAATTTAAATAATTACAATTCGTAGCTCTACGTAGGGTTTTCTATCAATTTTTTCAGTCTTTCTCTCCATCTCTCCTCCCAGTGCACCCTCCTCTCTCTCTATTCCAAACAACTGCAGCCCATAAAACATTCCACATAATATGATAATTATATTTTTATATTATGTATCAAATATATTTGTATTTCATATCAATTATATTTGTGATCAAACTTAATACAACAAATACAATATGCAATCATCTCATCTATCAAATATATTATGTATCAATTATTTTCAATCAAATATAGGTGAAAGAATTGTATTTTATATCAATTGTCTTCAGAAAACTATATTTGTAATTTGTATAATTGTATTTGTATTATATATCAGTTGTATTCGCGATACAACAAATACAACATGTATTCATCATCTCTCCTCACTCTCTCAATCTCTCTCTGCTCTCTCCTCCCTCTCTCGATCTCGCTCGTCTCTCTCCTTCTAATATGTAGCTAAATACACTAGTTTTTGATACAATTGTATTCATTTTGATACAATTCAGTTGTATCAATATTTGTGATACAACGAATACAACAGGTATTCAACCTCTCTCTCCTCTCTCTCAGATTTCACTCGTCCTCCCCCCTCTCCTAGTCTCACTCGCTTCTCTCTTCTCTCAAACATGTAGCTATAATTCGTAATTAGTCAAATTATCAATGCTTTTAAAACATCTTGAGTGGCCACATATAGGGTTGTAGTTTTGTAATTCAGACATGTCCCAATGCAGCATTATGCCATTCATGTTAATTAATGTGACACATTTTACTTTTTATTTTGTTTATAAAAATGTCACTTTTATATAATTAAAAATATTTTAATTTATTTTTTTACTTTTTATGAAATTATTTATAGCTATATATATATTTAAAATTTATTAATTCTAAAATTCTTCCTTTTTGTTCGTTTACCAATTTCAAAAAAAAAAATTCTCTTTAAAATTTTATGTCTAATTAAATTAAATGATACCACATAAAATGAGACGAATTAATGGAGACAAAGGTAAAGTTCCAAAAAAGCTTTGGTGATATTTTTTTTAGCAGTTATAGTTGACTTGTCGATGCTAAAAATAAGTGTTTTATCTGAACAAGAAGTAGTGGTTGATGTAGACATTTCTTGTTCTTTGTATTCTACAGATTTGGAGCAGTACTGTATGAACATAAATCAAATTAGGGATTATGACATCCAACAATGAGCAAATCTTCCAAACAATATTTTCCCGTAATAATTCGAATAAACATGAAAAATCATATGTCATCATCATTAATATCTGCACAAGTTGGATTTTAGATTCATAAACTCTCTCCCTAATTACTTATCCACTTTTTTTTAGTTGTCTCTAATTATTTATCCATTTTGACAAATCAAGAAATGACAAAAAAATTTACCTATTATACCCT
The DNA here is from genome assembly GCA_029582245.1 of Solanum etuberosum. Classification (NCBI taxonomy): domain Eukaryota; kingdom Viridiplantae; phylum Streptophyta; class Magnoliopsida; order Solanales; family Solanaceae; genus Solanum; species Solanum etuberosum. Next base: position 56,448 of record JAJONR010002658.1, read on the forward strand.
CAATTAATTACTTTGAAAATGTAGAACTTCTTGAAAATCTTAAGTTTTTAATTCATCCACTTCATAATTAATGGGGGTAAAATGGTAAATTCACTATCTCAATCATTATTTTCTTAATAGGTGTGTCAATTCAAAAGTGGACAAGTAATTAGAAACTGAGGGAGTATTAATCTATCAATCATCATCATCTTCTCCAACATCATATCTTTCATTGATATAAGTTTATGTGGAATACAACTCAATATGTTTTTTTTTTAAAACAAAAATCTTAATTTATGTGATATAGATAGAATTTGAAGAGTATTTTTAAATATTTAAAATTGTTGACTATTACTATAATTTATAGTTTTCTTTTTATGTAACTTTCGATAATATATGTAGTCTATTTGTCTCAATTTATGTAGCATTTATAGATTTTCAAAATTTTAAGTTGTTTAATTATTGTGGCTTATATTATATATTGTGTCATTTTAAAATAATATATGTTACTTAGTTTGTTCCAATTTATGTTGCACATAAAATTTTCAGAGTCAATCAAAAATTTATGTCTTTTAAATATTTTAAACTGTTAATTATTTTGATTTATAGTACTTTTTACGTAATTTTAAATAAGGCATATTAATACATACATATGTCTGTTAACTTGACCTCATTTCACATTTATGTCAACTTTGGGTGTGTACAAGTTGACAGTTAAACTTGTATAAATTGAACAAAAGACACACACGTCTGATGTGACATCCTACATGCCACATAAGACTCATTTGTATACTTGTTCAATTTATACAAGTTTTAAGTGCCTAATAGTGCACACTCAAAGTTGGAGGATACAAATGTGAAATGAGACCAACTTAAAGGGCAGATTTATGTATTATGCCTAAATTTTATTTAAAATAATTAAAGATTTCAAGTTTTAATTCACGGTCAAAATTAAAAATTGACCCTAAATATTAAAATAATGCCCCATAATGGAACCAAAGGTAGGGCTGGGCATAAAATATCGAAGACCGATGTACCGAATCAAATCAAAAAATTTGGTGATTTAGTATTCGATAATTCAGTATTTGGTATGGTATTCGGAAGTAAAATTTTAGAATTATGGTATTCGAGTTTGGGTTTGGTATGAGACATTAGTACCATTTGATATTCGATATTTCCCGAATACCAAATTATTTACTTAATGAAGGTCATTAGGTGTGTGCATCGGTCGGTTCGGTTCGGTTTTATATATGATCGGTTTTCGGTTTTTAAATACGCTAAACCAATAACAAATCAATAAGATATTTTTTTATCGATTTTCGGTTTATCGATTTTTTCCTTAACAGTTCAGTTTTCGGTTTAACCAATAAGAAAATACTAATAAAATAAATATATGACTTCTCTAAAATAATTGACGCGACTAGACAATAATGTAACTTTACAAATGCTCATAAAATAGAAACAATCATAAATAACATGAAAAAAGCTATATAAGTTTAACACAAAGAGAAATCATGATTCTTACTTTAGGTTTTGACGTTTTTTATAATGTGAAATTGTGAATCCGAAGTCACTGTGAAATATGAATTGAAGGCTAAATGGTAAAGACATTCTCTAGTAAGGTATTGAAATTAATATTTAATATTTTTATAGGTAAAAGTGATAAATTACTACACTCTTAATGGGTTATCGCTTTTGTAGAACTCTAACGTCTAGGATTCGAAGAATCAAGGATTGAATTGATGATTAAATTTTTGAGTACATACTTCTTATATAAGGAGAAAATTGTAGAGTCCTAAGTTAACTATACTTAGAATCCTACTACAATACCTATTACTATTATAATAATAATGCAATTATAAATAATCTAATCCTAGTCGTAATATAACCCTAGTTGTAATCTAATCCTAGTGAATTCAGCTAGTACAAGAAGTAGAAGCCTAGTCGATATAAGTGACCTAAACCTAGATTGATTCTAACTCCATCGTACATATTGATTGGACTAGGTTGTTCAACATGTTCCATGTCTTTAGTTTCCTTTATCTTTAACACTTCCTCTCAAGCTAGAAAGTGGAGAAACAGTTACTCCTAGCTTGCTTCAAAAACCCAGTAAAAACTTATTTTGTCAATGCTTCGGTATGAATGTGACGTCAAGTCGTGGCTTATAATAGTTCATCTGCGGATTGATACGAGTAGTCCCACCTATAAAAACACTTAAGAGCAATATGATTATTCTTACCACAGATTTGATATGACTCAATATTCTTCTTCTCCTTATTTTCATTTGGGAAACTTTGATTGTTCGGAGAACCAGATCCATATTGACTGTTTTGAGAACTTGTTCCCTGTTCAGCAGACTTGAAACCTTTTTCTCTGGAGTTGAAGTTGTTGTTTTCTCTTCCCCTGCCCCTTTGGGCAGAGAATACCATATTATGATTTTGTTGTGGCACCTCTTTTGCATCTTCCCTTATATCAAAACTCCTGACAACATTAATAAATTGATTAAGAGTGGGATATAGTGCCTTACCTAACATGACAGTCCTGAAGGTCTTGTATTTGAGACCTAAACCTCTAGAAAAATTGATTACTTTGCTATCTTCATCCATATATTTGCGAATAGTTGCAAGTCCATCACATATGCCTTTAAATTCCTTGATGTATTCATCAACCTTTTTGGTTCCTAGCCTAACACTTTGTAGTTTTTGTTTGAGCTGAAACTCTTTATCTTTTATTACTTGAAGATAAGTTTTTTCCAAGCATTCCCACATCTCCTTGGCAGTTGAGCAGCCCACAATTAGGTACATTTTGTCAAGGTGCCTAAGATCCAACTCCTTAGCAACACAACTTTCTCCTCCCAGTCATCAATGCTGCCACTATCTTTTGCATCCTTCTCAACCGCTATAACTTTCTCAGCAGTCTATCAAGTGGAACAACTATGTTTAGTTGGTTCATTCTCTGTGATGAGATAGGTTAGTCTCATCACCTGAATCAATTGGGATATTTGTGTCCTCCATATGAGCTAGTTTGTTGGCTTAAGTTCAATAGAGCAAGCGACAATGAGTTGGTGAAGTGAGGAGGTCGACATAGTGTTGGTAGAGGGGGCCATTGTAATTGAACGTATGGTTCTTTTTTTTCTATCGATACTCAGAGAGCGAAAAAGCTTTTAAGCTCTGATACCATGTAGAATTCTCACGTCTAGGATCAGAGAAACCAATGATTGTATTGATGATTAAATTGTTGAGTACATGCTCTTTATATATGGAGAAAATTGTAGAGTCCTAAGTTAGCTATACTTAGAGTCCTACTACACTACATATTACTATTATAATAATAATGCAATTATAAATAATCTAATCCTAGTCATAATATAATCCTAATATGTAATTTAATCCTAGTCGAATTCAGCTAGTACATGAAGTAGCAGCCTAGTCGATATAAGTGACCTAAACCTAGAGTGATTCTAACTCTGTCGTACATGTTGATTGGACCAGGTTGTTCAACTTGTTCCATGTCTTCAGTTTCCTTTATCTTCAACAGCTTTACCCAATAACCCAATATTGAAAACTAATATCGAACTGATAATCCAATAACCCAATAACAATAAACCAATAACACTTTTTTCGATTCGGTTTATCGGTCGGTTCGATTTCAGCACTGCCCTAAATGTCATATATCAACATACCAATTACTCATTAGTACAAGTCCAAAAAGAAAGTTAAAGAATAAGAATGAGGAATCCAAATACATATGTCTTTTAGTTGTATCAATTTGATTTTCTTGATGTCTTCTTACTTGTTGATCTTCTATTATATCGTGCCTCCACATAAAAATAGTAATGATTGGAGAAATAGTATTAACTTTGTAATGCAACCGACTATTACTTCAATATGATATTACCGAATACCATACCAAATTGAAGTTTAATTTATCGTTTACCGAATTACTGAATCGAAATTTAAAATTTTGGTATTTGATATCTACTTTTAATTAACTATCAATTACTGAATTATCGAACCCAAAATTTAAAAAACTCGAACCGAATACCGAACGTCCATCCCTACCCAAAGGGGTAATAGTTACTCTCTCTCTCTCTCTCTCTCCCATATTAATTGATCATTATATTAAAAATAATTGCCCCATATTAGTTGATCACTTTACTTAATTAAGAAAACATTAATTAATTTTTTTTCTATATTACTCTTACAATTAATTCTTTCTTAAATTGTTCAATTTATTTGTAAAATTTCCAAAAAAAATTTAAGGAATAAATTAGTAAAATTATATTCTTATTTATAATTTCAAATACGTTATAAAATAAAAAATGGTTAATTAATATGAAACGGAAGGAGTAATGCTTTTATTATAATTCTATGTGATGTGATCTTTATTATGGATCAATTTTTAAAACTAAATGGACCAGAGAAAGTAAAAGATATTTAGAATTACGAGAAGCATCGGTAGGAGTAATTTGAATTTATGGAGGTCACTGCTAAGTTGGTTATGAATATTTTTTGGGGGAAAAGAAAAGATGATCAAAAGTTAATCAATTGCTTGTATCCTCTGTCTCATGTATAACTATCTGTTTTATTTTATTTTATTTTTATGTAAAAAGATACAAATTTTTATTTATTTATCCATTATATTAAAATTATTTTCATTTTACTTGTTATTTTTATTCCTTCATCCACTTTTTATTTATCATTATAATAAAATAAATAAAATAGATATTCATTCCTAATTGTTAGAAAATCAATAGGTAATTTATCACTTAATTTTTAATTTATTTTTATTATTAATTATTGTTATTTTTCGAAATATTAAATTTATTATGTTAAAAGGGTCATATAATAAAGGACTACTTATATTAATATGTACAATTTCAACAAAATGGCAGAATGTAAATGTAGTGTACATGTGATGTATCTATATTGTATATATATATAGTGTATATCATATATATTTGAAGAAGCTTTACTGACTAATGAAATCTTTGAATTTTGATCAATTCAAAATCATATCTAAACAAATTCAAGTTTAAGATATGAGCTTCTCTTGATATTTTGAGACTTTTCATATATTATTTGTTTGAAATGATTCACATTGATGGCACGTCCAATTTTAAAACTTGAATTTCAAAACTCTTCAATTATTCCATTGAAGAGCAATTGGAAGTATCAACAATCTCAGATGTCTGTAGAATGTAAGGACGGCAACGATCGCTGATACAATAATTTGTATGACTAATTTTTGGACCATACAAAGCACTTCACCTGAAACAAAAAGAGTCGAATCGTCATATATTTTGTGTAATAAATGATAATATAGTAATTTTGGATATAATAGACATTTTATGATAAAAATGTTATTTTATTTTTTCCTTATATAATGTGTAAAGATAATATTGGACAAGTAAAAATAAACTAAAAGAGTATTAGTATACATATCAAGAGGAAAAATTTCTTTTCATTTTTATTCTTTAACATTAATCATATACTTACTATTTTCCAAAACATCAATTAGTATAAATTTAATGGTAAAATTATATAAAATACTTAATACAAATCATTATTTTTTAAAGAAGATGGAATGAATTAAAGTGGATAGAAGGAATACATATGATATCGTTATAAGTTAGTTGACTATCTGAACTTTTATCCTAGTAAGAATTCGATTCCCTCTTCCCTCTTCCCTCAATTATACCCCATTTTGTTTAATTTAAAATAAAAATAAAAATGTGGGACCTTGAGAAATAGTAATAGTAGTAGTATATATTTAGGGAGTTTGAAGATACGAGATTAGTGGTTGGGGGATAAGACATATTATAAAGAAAGACACATTTATTCGTTACGTGATGCTACTGTGGTCCTCTTCCTATATAAATAGGCCACCATCATTCCTCACACACTACACCTAAATCATCTTTCTAATAAAACAGTACTACTCTTTCAAATCTAGGGTTTCTATCTCCTCATGTGTTTTGCTTTCTTACAACGGTAAAAAAAAATTGGGCGGTGACAGAAGAGAGTGAGCACACATGGTGTTTTCTCGCATGATGTTTATATGCTTGAAACTATGTGTGCTCACTGCTCTATCTGTCACCTCCCACCGCTTTCTTTAGATTTGTTTATATGTGTATTATATTCATCATGTTTGATTCATACATGACCTGATCAGGACTGTCAAACCATTTTTGTACTGCGTCTTTTGACTTAATTACTTTTCATTGTGAAGCATACCAGTGGGACAAAGTTGTTTTAATGGACATTTTTAGTCGTCCTAACACTCATAAATCAGATCGTGAACTCTTTCAAGTCATTAATTAGTTCTTTCACTTGGTTGGGGGAAAAGTGAATATATATAAATAAACATTGGATCTGATAACTAATAAAGTTTCCTTGGTTTATTTGCATATTTGTTTACTCTTGGGTACCAAATATAAATTATTATATATTTCTCTGTTTGTCCTTAAGTGATTACTTGGGTTGTAGGAGTTTCTGGGGCAGTTCCAGTTCAGTATTCTGGCTCTGCAAGGTGGTAAGTTTGTTTTTCTTTTTTGGCAATTTTCTGCAATTTCACTTGGAAAATTCTGTCTTTCTACTTCAAATGGATTCCCAATATTTCTGCCTTTGTTATGAGATTCGATCTACCTGCTCTGATACTATGTTGAAGTGTGTGATCATTTCATCTCAAAGCTTAAGCGGTTAGAGAGATCACACTTTTATTATATTCTCAACATTTTAACAAAATGAACTTATTCAAGAGTAACGGTTTTGCAATTTAGAAAATGAATATTTTTTATTTTTTTCAAATCTTCAGTTACTATTTCACAAATCATTGAAGTGACAACTAGGTAGAGTGTTTTCCAGAAATGGGCACCTAGGGATTGTAGGGTAAGGGCAACTGAGATATGCATGATGTATAGTGCCTTCCACAATGATCCCAAAGTGTCTAAGAACACAGCACAAACAAAGTTGAGTTGATTTTAGTTGACTTGTAGTATATGATGCTACTAAACAAGTGGTGTCTGATGTAGACATATCTTCTTTATTGCTACAGAAATCAAATTATGGATTTTGACATCCAACAAATGAACAATCCTTTCAATCAATACACTTTGCTAAATTGTTTTTGGGACTTAATTCAACTCCAAAAACTAATTTACTATCAAATCTCCCGTCCCTAGTTGATGTGGGACGCCTCAATGGATTAATCTGTCGTGTTCAAAAAAAATTCAAATTTGATTGATGATACAAGTTTTAAATTCAAATGAATATGTTTTCAGTATTTGGATTCTACACTGATTAATTCATCATAGGAATGAGTTTATTTCATGTTTGATTGGTTAAAAATAGCAGGATAAACCTTAGTGCATTATATATATGTCCAACATGGTATATAGTGGATGTTGTTTCAGGCTTAACAGTCGACTTCAGCCTCTACAGAATCAATGAAATTTAATGGTATGTTTTATTTAACTCATAATTATGTTTGTAATTGTTTCTTTAGTTTTTTCCATTACTGTCCACATAATTTCTTACAATTTTATGTGTACACATGACTTTTCATAATCATATACTACTAGAGATCATCCAATTAGTGATGGGTTGTTTTAATTTCCTATCCTGTAATTCTAAAGCAGAAATTTTCACATAGTTGGCTGCAATTAACTATATAAATTTCCTGTATTAGGGTTAAGAGAGATTAAAATGAGTTTATATAGTCACCATCTTATTATCACTTGTCAAAAATTAAAAATTGAGAAAAGGGAAGTATAAGGACTTAAGTTATTTAGCACAATAATATAATTACTATATATTTAGCGCAAATAATAAATATTTTATATGAATGTCACTAAAGCTTAGTAACAACGATATTAATACTAAAAAGAAAATTTATTGCCACTAAATGTCAGGTTATAGTGTGTAGTGACTTAAGTTACATTTGCGTGAATAGAATAGAGTGGTCCTAAGGTTAATGGTGTTTGCTTTCTCAGGCTGATATAGGGAAAATGTCAGTGCACAGTTTAAACTTTGAAGCAGTTTACTGCGCCTTTTGATGGAGTCTACTTAAATTAAATTACCAATTTTATGTTTTATAATATGATGTACAATCTGTTGGAATATCATTTGGGGAAGAAATTAAGGCTTTTTCAGTTTATCATTTTTTTTCTTTTTCTGAAACACAAGTAGAGGAAAATATAATTTATTTACGTGTTCCAAACTTGATAACATAAAATGGCTATATATATTTACATCTAGGTTTTTATTTATAAAAGTTCCTTCTTATATATTTATATGTACCTAATCTAATAAATATATCTTAATTTTATTTGATCTAGACTTTTCCATTTTTTTTTCAATACATATACAAAACCTACATATTAATTTCTTGATACATAAACTAAATGCACTTGAGATCAATCTACAGGAAGTCATCTCAATAACTCAGTTAATTAACTATTTGAACGATCTGACCTTATTGATAAAGTTTGTAATCCCCTCCCATTTTCCCTTTCCTTAGAAAAAGTGAAAAAATAAAAAATCTATTGATTCTCTTTTTTCTTCAGATGCAGCAACATTTGAAGATTACAAATTCTAGAACCAGAAACTAGTCCATCTACAACTTAGGATTTATAGATATTATATATGCCGGCATAGTCCCTAGAGTTTTTCTTCTAGTTTCCATTTTGTTTTTATTTGGATTTCAATGAGGAAATTAGTAGCTAAGTTGGTTGACTATCTGAACTTTCATCTTGGTTAACATTTTTGGAGTATTCGATAAATAATTTTATACATTTGTACTTCACGGGTCCTTCCTGAAATGAATGAAGAAGGAAGAAGATGATCACATCATAACAAATGTGGAACTCTTAGTGTTTTAATGAAGGGTTGTGATTGCAATTCAGCTAAAATAACACATTATGTAGGTCTCATTTGTTTCTATTTAATGAGATCTTAATCTTAATTATTCATATATATCAATCATTAAATTTGTATATTTTCCATTCAGAAAGTATATTTGTTTTTCTTATTTACAACACTTAATGAGTCTGAATGGTTTATAACAAATTAAAGTCTTAATATCATTAACATTTCTATTTAAGAATTTTTATAAAGATGACAATCCATTATTACTTCATCTATTTTCACTCATCATCCACAATTACAGCTTCCTTCAATCACAACAGGACAACCACAATCGTCACTTTCATCAATCACCAAAATCAATTATCATCGAGAGGGATTGGATGGAGGAGGATCCAAGCGATTTTTATCGAGTTGTATATTTTGGAGCTTTAAATTTGGATCGTAGCTAACTAATCTTGCTACATTGTTTTTTATTGACCAACTTATTTTAGTTTTTAGTTGGGTTTCTCGATTTTTATTTTTGATTAGTCCTATTGAACCGAGTAGATTCGTTTTAGGAGTATAAATTGTTAAAGATATTGTTAGGAGAAAATAAGAAAATAAAAGTAAAGACCCTTAAACTTAGTTTATACTAGCATATTTGGGCACACATTTGAATAGTATTTTCTTGTGAAAGTATATTATCCAACAATATATCTAGTGAAACCCTATTAAGTGAGGTCTAGGGAGACTAGAGTGAATGTAAATCTTATCACTATCTCGTGAAGATAGATAAATTGTTTTTGTAAGACACTCGACTGTATATGGATTAATAAAAGAGCAAATTTTTATACTTAGGCTCCAAGATTTGACTTTGAATATAACTTGTCATATTATAGTCGCTGTGACCATGTCTGATTTAGAAGTAAAATTGATCCATCTTAATTGGCATTTGTCTCATGTGAGGTGAAGAATTCTTGTAATTTCATGTTTTGCATCTTAGTCGAGAACTCTTATTAAGGTGAAATAAAAAAATATTGCTCTAATTGAAGATGATAATAGGTTTTCTTTAATATGTCTTATTATGTTTTAGCCCTTTCAGATATTATACCACTAGTTATCATTTTGAGCCTGTAGCTTGTCATTTGATAGCCATATTTTTTGCGTTAATTCTTTTGTTAAATCCCTAATTTTTGCACTCTACTTTTCTTTCCCTATACATAAACTTGTGGTAAGTTGTGAAATGTTAAGAGAATGAGTGATAAATTGTTACTAATATTTTCTTTTATATTAGTTTATCATATGTATCAATTGACCAAACTCTACTAAAATATTATGTGTTTTTAGTATAATCTTTTGTTCTCTGATTTATCATTGTTCGAATTTCTGTATTAGCTTTTGCATTATTGGTATTTGTCTTGAGTTTCTTACCATAAATATTTGGCTAGTCCTTTTCTTGTAGGAAAAAGTTTAGGACTGTATACACAGACGCTCGTTCCTTCTAACTTAGTAGCATTCACAATATGGTCCTAGAGGTTTTGAGAGTTTTCTGCGGCGGAGAAACGGTGCGACGCAAGTGATAGATTATCACTTGTGTGAACCGCTTTTTATTTCCAGTGATGTGCGTGAGGTTACTTCTCTCGCTACTGTGTACTCTTATATTTATAGTGAATTGTTCATCTCCTTTGAGGATGTAGGTCAGTTAAATCTGTATTTTTTGATATATTTCTCATTTGTCTTATTACTCATGATCTTTCAAGATTTGCTTTGTTAACTTCTAATTATTTCAATCATAACACCCATGACACACAATTTTTTAATTATTTTTCCCTAATGAAAGGGTCCAGTTACATTGTACATGCCAGAAAGGTCAAGAAGCTAGTATTCACATTTTGTTGGATAAGTTTCTTTTGTGTTTTTTCTTTTACCAACATACTGCACATCCCCAATTGGTTCTTAATTAGGTTGATCAGATGTACACTGCTATTTTCATTGACCTCCTGTTTTGGATAACCACATCTCTATGTTTTTCTTTTTTAGATTTAAGTGATGATGCTACCCACATGCACCAACATTTAGTGCCCTTCTGTTTTTGCTGTCTCAACGTTAAAAACAACTATTTTCGAATATCTCTTATTAGGGAACCATACTATGAGTTACTTTATAATTACTTTCTTTCGTTTCAAAAAAATATAACCTAGTTTTAAAGAAGATTTATGTCGAATATATCAAAATATTCTTTAATCTTATGATTTTAAACATGTCATAGTAAAAAAAATAATTCTTTTTGAAACGTAAAGAGGATTATATATGGCCGGTTGTTTATTATTTGTTGATTAAAGTTAGTTGCTTTACTTATTTTAACATATTATTTCGATCTAATCAGTTAACACTGTTGCTTTTCCGGCGCAATATCATACTTTAAACGAATAAATATTAAATACATAAAAGTTCTATGCTTTTTGGTGATATTTTTAAAATAAAAGTTGCAGGACTTATTGTTCCCCTCTTTTTAAAAGAGTAGCTGTGACTTGTTTCCAACAAAACTTTGTTGTATAATTGGAGAATGACCGGTGAATGTGTAAATATATATTTTTATATGGAAGAAAAAGCTTAGAAATATCACATGCCAATTCCTTTTTGCCTCTCTTTTCTTTAAAAATAAAAATATCATAGATGAATTTGCTCTTTTTTCTTTTTCTTTCAATTTAGACAAATTCATTTATTTTCTAGCATTTTGGCCAAGAAATAATAATTTATTTTCAAGTAGTTAATTAACTTCAATTTTATTCTTTGTATATCTTATTTTTCTTTTTTACATACATTCGATCGACAAATTTATATATGAAATTTATACATCCAATGTATATAGCTAGCTAATAGTTAGATATTATTCGTGTCACCTTTAAATCTTTCCTCTTATAAGAAGTCATAGCTAGACAATAACATTTGGCTTAATAGATCGACAATTACTAAATTTGCTATCAACTTTTATTTACACTTAAACTATAACTTATTTCAATTAAGCATCCGATTTAAGCCTATCAAGTGGGTACCGGTTGCGAGCTCACCTACATGGGCTGGTACGGGTCGGGTTTGGGGTAGAAGGATGGGTGTCTAGCCCAGCCCATGGTCTGCCTTCTTCATCTTCATTTTTTTTTTTTAAATCGACATATCGCAAACGTGAATCGTTTCGAGCGAATTATATATCAAAAGACTTGAAACATTGAGAAGATTTCATATTTAAGATTTAGGACTGTTTAGAGGTGATTTTGAGTTGATCGAGATTGAAAAGTCAATGTATACTTCATGTATAGTTAAACTATATTCAGTTTTTTTTTTTAGTGTTCATAATGTATAGACAGTGTATAGCTCATGTATATGTAAGCTATATATATTGTATAGCTGGTGTATGCTTTCTATGATTTTTGACAAACTATATTGTATAGTAAATATATACTTCTTATGACTTTTGATTATTTTTATGTAAATGAAACATGGCTATATTTGTTGTAAACTAATTATTTTATTGTATATATTTGAAATTAGCCTCTCTTTTTTATTGTGTTTTAAGTTAAGTCTTCTCCAACTTATTATATTTGAAAATTGAGTTTTAATCTTGTAAGATATTGTTATAAAAATTAATTTTGAAATTATTGTAATTGTTAGAAATTTAAAATTTGAATAATGAAACTTGAAATTTATAGTGCAGTATTACCATTTATCAATTTGAAATTTGAAATCTATTTAGCTATTGCCTATTACTTTATTTTCAACTTTAAAGTTTCAATTTTCATCTTTTATCTTTCATCTTTCAAAGAACAATGAATTGAAATATTAATTAAAAAAATTATGTGTCTACACTCTGGTAGTCACTATTTTGAAACATTTTAATGGAAGATTTACAGGGAACCATGAAACCATTCGTACGCTCCTTAAAAAATTAATTTTGAAATTATTGTAATTGTTAGAAATTTAAAATTTGAATAATGAAACTTGAAATTTATAGTGCAGTATTACCATTTATCAATTTGAAATTTGAAATCTATTTAGCTATTGCCTATTACTTTATTTTCAACTTTAAAGTTTCAATTTTCATCTTTTATCTTTCATCTTTCAAAGAACAATGAATTGAAATATTAATTAAAAAAATTATGTGTCTACACTCTGGTAGTCACTATTTTGAAACATTTTAATGGAAGATTTACAGGGAACCATGAAACCATTCGTACGCTCCTTAAAAAATTAATTTTGAAATTATTGTAATTGTTAGAAATTTAAAATTTGAATAATGAAACTTGAAATTTATAGTGCAGTATTACCATTTATCAATTTGAA
>JAJONR010002659.1:0-54888 GCA_029582245.1 Solanum etuberosum
ATATACATACATATATATATATATATATATATATATATATATATATATATGTGTGTGTGTGTGTGTGTGTGTGTTGTTCATCTTGCAAGATACTTAGAACAAAAACTTTGAAGAACTTGATAAGAAACAACAAAGTTTAAAGAGTATTTTCAAAACTAGAAAATTAAAACTAGTAGAGAAAATATAATTAGAAACAGATTAGAAACAATATACAAAATATTTTTCTTAAAGAAGAAAATTGAGCCCACTGAATGCACAGTGTCCCCTTAAGGAAATTATTTCCCTCAAGTACCCGAGGTTAATGAATATATCCTCCCAGGATAGAACGATCTTACTCACCGGTGTATCAGTACCTAAAACTACGGTGTCAGCGAACCACTCAACGGCGGAAAAGTACACTTAGAATACTAGATTTAGTAGTAGTAGAAGAAGTCCAGAAAATTGGTTCACTTAAAATGAGAGGAAATCCCTCATTTTATAGAAAACAAAGGGTAGTGTGAAAAGGTTCTTATTGTGCCTTACCGGAAATGTCACAACCCTTTGGAAAAGTCACAATCTTTTGGAAAGGTCACAATCTTTCATAAAAGTCACAACTTTTCATAAAAGTGTCAACTTTTCATAAAAGTCACAACTCTTCATAAAAGTCACAACTCTTCATAAAAGTCACAACTCTTCATAAAAGTCGCAACTCTTCATTTTCCATTCACACCTTTTAAAATATAAATATGATTTCAGCCCTTAGAGGCATGCCACATCAGCAAGTCTAACATTCTCCTTTATATATATATATATATAGATTTATGATAGCTTAGTACCCCATTCCACATTCATGTGCATTTATCAAAAGTTCTCGTTATTCATGAATGGAAAGACAATCATCTAAGCATATCAAATTATGATAGCTTAGTACCTCATTCCATATTCAAGTGCATCATTAGACCACTTGTCCTCTTTCAGACATATTATGCACTACTAATACATTCACTTTTAGGAAATGGAGCGATTTCAATGAGACGTGTTTCATGACTAATTTTCACCAAAAACTATATATTATTTTGCCGTAGTCATCATTATATCATCAATATGGTGCATTGAGACTCAAACCCAATGTCTTATCCATAAAAACATCATAGACCATGAATCGATGGGAAGATCGAGTTGTGAAAGAAACAAACAATCAACAAACTACTATTCTTGAGATACAAATTCAAGCTACCAACAGACAATATCAAACAAATGATCAGAAACATAATACAACCTCCTTAAAAATCAAGATCGATAAGAAAAACAATATGATGAATGTATCCTCATCTGATCATGAAGAAAATGACAGTGAACATACTGGTCGAGAAGAGAGCAGTAGTGGTCAAGAGGAGAATACAAATGAGCAAACTGGAGATGATCTTACTACAAAGGAAGAGGGTAGTGGATATACTAGTACAGCTGATTACGAAAGTATAGAAGGGGGAACAGTGACAGTGATGATGAAGCAGAAAAACTGATACAAACTTTCAACAATACCAGCTGTAATAAAGAAGTTGAACAGACCTTTCAAGAACTTACAGAGAACATAAATCTCTCACCAAGGGGCAAACACACTAGAGGCGGCCAAATTAGCAAAGCTGTGACTAGATCACAGGAAAAAATAAACAACTCATCATATTTTTTATGATAAAGTCACTCATATGGAATGTGAGAGGAATCACCTCTCAAGGTGCATTTGATAAACTGAAGCAATTAAAAAGAAGACATAACATATCTTTCATGGCTTTGATGGAACTTTTCTGTAGAAGATCAAAGCTTGATAAATTCAAAAGATGGTTGGGATATAAGTTTGCTTATTCCAATTGCAACAACAAAATTTGGATTTTTTGTGACCAGCAGTATGGTTTCTCCATCATCCAAGATATAGAACAACAGGTTACTTGCAGCTTTAATGATGAGGGTGATACTATTTTCACAATTGTGTATGCAAAATGCAAACAATATCAAAGAGAGGAGTTATGGAATGATCTTAGAAGTTTGTCCAGTAACCTTAACCTTCCTTGGTTAATTGCTGGAGACTTCAACTGTATTCTAAACCAAAATGAAAAAAAAGGGGGCAATGCTCATAAAATTAAAGATAGTCTTCCCTTTATTAATTGTATTGCAGATTGTTCCTTGATTGATGCAGGGTTTACAGGTTCAAATTACACTTGGTGTAATGGAAGAAGGCCAAGATTTAGAGTTTGGGAGAGGCTTGACAGAGCTCTTATGAATCATAGTTGGTCCCAAAAATATACTCAAACATCAGTTTCGCATTTGGTCAGATCAGGGTCCAACCATGCTCCCCTATTTATTACTTTGGAGGATCATCAACTTTCCCAGCACAAGTATTTCAAATTCTTGAATCTCTGGATAGATGAACCTGACTTTTTAGAAGTGGTTAAACAAGCTTGGAACATTGACGTCACTGGTTCTGCCATTTGGAAATTTCACATGAAGCTGAAAAGCACTTGCAAACATTTGTCTTGGTGGTCTAAGAATCATATAGGCAACATTTTTGACAAGACAAAGGAGTTGGAGAATATGGTAGCAGGTATGGAGAAAAACTGCATACAAGACAATAGTGAAGCTAATAGGATGGAGTTAAACAAGGCAAATGCTCAACTGATTATGCACATAAAAAAAGAGGAAGCATTTTGGAGGCAAAAATTAGGGATGAAATGGTTCAAAGAAGGGGATGCCAATACCAAATTTTTTCACTCAATCATGAATGTCAAAAGAATAAGACTTACTATCAAAAGAATGAAGAAAGATGATAATACTTGGGTTGAAGGAAATGATGATATAGCTAAAGAAGCTATCAATTTCTTTAGCAACCAATTCACTGACCCAAGAAACCAAAGGGATTTCAGGATTCTCAACTCTTTACCAAAAGTTATTACACAAGAGGATAAGGACATGCTTGGAGCTCCTCCAAATTTGAAAGAAATTAAAGATGTTGTCTTTTCCTAAAGTCCTAACAGTGCTCCTGAACCAGATGGTGTTTCTGGAACTTTCTACCATCATTGTTGGGAAATTATCTCTAATGATCTTTATGTTTGTGACTTTTTTTGCAGGTACCCAATTACCTAGATCAATTACTCACACATGTCTAATCCTTATTCCAAAGGTGGAGAATCCTCAAAAATATGCATAATCTCAAAAACCTTCTGAAGCTCTTCAATAAAGTTTTCTGGATCCTCAGTGACACTTGAACCAGTGAAGCTTGGAGGATTCATCCTTAAGAATTCACGGATCCTAGAGGTATCAGCCACTTCCTGTTGATTCTCTCTCTGTCCAACTTGATTGGTCACAACTTGAATTAACATTCGGATAGCTTCACAAAACTCAGCATTGGTGACCTCTCCTTGGGGTTGCACTTCTGGTGCATTTGGTACCCCTTGATCCTGTGGTTCAACATTCCTCCTAGCGGGATGACCTCTGACAGTTCTTCGTGGAGGCATGATCTGAAAGACACGTGCAAGCATGAATTAGAAGAAACTTTTCATAGATAAACTCTAGCGCACAAAATGAGTATGAAAGAAGTGAGATAGTTTCTAAAATGTTGCAGCCTTCTAATTATAGATGTGGCGCGCTTCACACTGATAACTAGGACTCTACAGACACGACTTCATAGACTCCCTAGGACTCTTGAACTCTGTGCTCTGATACCAAATTTGTCACGCTCTGAGCCTACACCCTAGGCGGGACTGGCACTTGAGAACCATTGATGGCCCCAAACGAACCCTGGGCCTGGCTTAACTCATAGCGGAAGACTTAAATAACATGAAACAGTATCAAAAGATAAACTCATGCAATAACTTAGAATGTCTTAAAAGAAACATTCAACCAGCCAAAATGGCAACTCAAGTCTCAACATCAATACTGAAAAATGGAAAAGACTCAAGAACTAACAATAACTAACTGTCTATGAAGCCTCTAACAACTGAGATGGACGTCGAGACAAGACCCACGACATCCTAATGAACTAACTGATAAAACAATAAAAAGGGATCCTACGGAAGCAAGGAGGCTCACCTACAACTCTGAATCTCAACTGGATCAACGATGCGCTGAATGCTGATCCTGGTTACCTGAATTTGCATCATAAAACGATGCAGGCCAACTGGCATCAGTACATTGAATGTACGAGCATTCGAGGGGAATACTTAAACAAGACATAAACTTGAAAGGAACCGGAAGAACATACCTGGTCTCAACTAAACTCATTTCAATATAAAGCAATAATATAAATGCAATATAAAGAAAAGCTTTTAAAACATGGACAACAACTCTGTGTATTTAGAAATACAATGGTAACTCAGTTTGTATGCAAGGATACAATTTAAACTCTGTTTGTATGTGAAAATACAAGTAATCTCTATGTATATAAGAATACAAAATATAACTGTGGGAGTTTCTCTAACCGACAGCCATCACTTAAGAGCTATGTGATGATACATCATTTTGCATCATGCTGCCAGGACCGTCCTATACCTTGCCGGGGGTATAGAACCTAACTACTAAGTGGATCCACTAGTCTATGCTAAAAAGTACTAAGGAATCATCTAAAAAGTATGACCCTTTTCTACCCATGATGGCTACATGGTTTATGGGGGATGTGAGTTGTCTGAACTCTCCCCCATATCGGTGCTCAATACTACTCCCAAAATATAACTAGCTCATATATTTAAACACATAACTCTTTCTGTGATTTGAGATTATTCCACAAAAACTAGCCCAAAGGCTCTCTTGAAAATCAGTGTTTCCTCTCTTGATTAAATGTAAAAACATTTACTATTTACTGAAAACTAGCTCAAAAGCTCTTTTGGAAATCGGTGTTTGCTTTCTTGATTAAATGTGAAAACATTTACTCTTTGGAAATACATAGTCCCCATATACTCTTTTGAAGAAATGAAATTCACTATTTACTCTTTACTCAACTCAAAACTCAAGTCTTAAAATAATTTAAAGCAATTTCAAAAGACTTTTGAAAGGACTCTAAGAACTCTATAGACTTGGCTCTTAACTTTTCTTGAATTTGAAATTTATGGATTCAAGGTTGTGATTTGTGATAGGAAAGATCTCGTGATGTTTAGGAATGTTTTTAGATAGTTAAACATGAGAAACGATCAAGAAATCACTGTCTGGAAGAAAGTCCGCGACGCGGAGATGCATTTAAATATTTGGTCGTGAAATAAATTTTGAGGCAGAAGGGTCCGCGACGCGGAGAGAAAAATTCCAATCTTGAGGAAAGATCCGCGTCACGGACGGTACCCAGATTTTCCCGACTTTTTCCTTCTTCGTTTTCTAACCCCAATTCACCTAAGTTTGATTTTTTTTCTCAATTCCTCTTTAGATTCAGATACCCAGTACATGTACACAAGAATCTATTCATAACCGACTTTAAAATCGACATGATTTTCTCAAGAACTCAACAATCCCAATATAATTCAAGAACAAAATCCAATATTCAAGAACATAATTCAAAATCATCAACTTTCAACTTTCTAGAACGAATTTCATTGAACCAAACATGATTGGCGCGTGGGTGAACGAACCCAACGCTATGAAATTCTCACATACCTCGTAGGGATCAACCCTTGGCGAAATCCACAAGCTAACTTCAAGAACGCGATGATTCCTATCTTCTTCTCCTCTTTTCTCCTCTTCTTTTCTCTTCTCTCAAAACCTTAACTTAATCTTATAAAGCGTAAACTGAACCAATTCAGTTTAGACCCCAACTTAATTACCAAAAATGAATTTAATTAATTGGGTAGTGAAAAGACCATAATACCTTCCTAAAATCAAGTTTTGACTTTCCTTATCTAGACATCCCAACTTCAAATGGGTATATCTCCCTCATACAAACTCGAAATTGAGCGAACTTGGTGGCGTTGGAAAGAAAATTCAAAGAACTTTCATTTGATATCTTGTAGCCCACCTAACTCATCCTATACTAGGAGTTATGGTCGTTTGAAGTTGACCAAAAACTCATACTTAACATAACTTGCCAAATTTCAGATTTTCATTCTTTCCAAAAATGGTTCTTTCTAATTTTTAGCTCTTTCAAATAGCGGGGTGTTACAATATTTCCCCCTTGGGAACATTCGTCCTCGAATGAGATTACTCTTAGTAGGCTAAGGGTGTAACATCTAACATCCAGCTCAAACACCCAACAAGCAAAAATGTAAATACAACAAGCCAACTTTAAAACAAATGCCAAGGAAAGGATTAGTACCTTAATTTGGAATTTCTCCGGACTCAAAGAGATGTGGGTACCTCTTCTTCATGTCCTCATCAGCTTCCCAAGTAGCTTCCTCAACAAACTGATTTCTCCACAGAGCTTTGACTGATGCTACTTCCTTGGTCCTCAACTTGCGAACTTGACGATCTAGAATCCGAACAGGAATCTCCTCATAAGATAAGTTATCCTTGATACCAATATCTTCAGTTGGTATTATTAGTGAAGGATCACCCATACACTTTTTCAACATAGAGATGTGAAACACTAGATGAACCGCTGCTAACTCTTGGGGTAGCTCTAACTCATAAGCTACATTACCAATCCTCTTGGATATTATGTACGGACCAATATACCGGGGACTAAGTTTCCCCTTCTTACCAAATCTCATAACACCCTTCATGGGTGAAATATTCAAGTATACCCAATCATCTACTTCAAACTCTAAGTCCCTTCTCCTAACATCAGTGTAGGATTTCTGTCGACTCTGCGCTGTTTTCAACCTTTCTTGAATAACTTGCACTTTCTCCATAGCTTGGTGAACTAAGTCTGGTCCTATCAACCCAGCTTCACCAACTTCAAACCACTACATCTTCTCCCATAAAGAGCTTCGCAAGGAGCCATCTGGATGCTAGAATGGTAGCTATTATCGTAAGCAAACTCAATGAGAGGTAGGTGATCATCCCGATTACCCTTGAAATCAATCACACAGGCCCTCAACATATCTTCTAAAGTCTGAATAGTGCGCTCTGCTTGACCATCTATCTGAGGATGAAAAGCAGTACTCAAGTTCACCTTTGAACCCAAGCCTTTCTGGAATGACTTCCAAAACTGTGCAGTAAATTATGCACCTCTATCTGAAATAATGGAAATTGGAACTCCATGAAGTCTTACTACTTCTTGAATATATAACTTGGCATAATCCTCTGTTGAATGGGTAGTCTTTACCGGCAAAAAGTGGGTTGATTTTGTCATTCGATCCACAATCATCCAAATAGAATCATGTTGCCTGCGAGACCGTGGCAAGCCAGTAATGAAATACATATTGATCATCACCCACTTCCATTTCGGGAGTTCTATATTCTGAGCCATACCACCGTGCCTTTGGTGCTCTACTTTAAATTGTTGACAATTCGGGCATTTAGCAACGAACTCAGCAATACCTTTCTTCATACTAGTCCACCAATATACTTCTCTCAAATCACGATACATCTTTGTGGAACCCGGATGGGTAGAATATCTGGAGCTATGAGCTTCCTTCATGATCCTCTCTTGGATTTCATCCATCCTTGGTACCCACAACCTAGCTTGATACCTCAATACACTATCTCCCCCTTATTCAAAAGCCATTACTTTTTGCTTATGAACATTTGTCTTCAATTCAAGCAAAATAGGATCTTGGTCTTGTTTCTCTTTCACTTCTGACACTAATGATGATTCAGCCCCATTCATCACCACTACTCCTCCTTCAGTGGAATCCATTAGTCGAACTCCTAATCGTGCAAGTCTGTGCACATCCTTTGCTAACTCTTTCTTGTCTTCCTCAAAATGGGCGGTACTACCCATAGATAACCTGCTCAAGGCATCAGCAACAACATTAGCCTTACATGGGTGATAGAGAATACTCATGTCATAATCATTGAGTAACTCTAACCACCTTCTCTGTATGAGATTAAGCTCTTTCTGACTAAACACATACTGAAGACTCTTATGATCGGTGAACACATCCACATGAACACCATAAAGATAATGGTGCCATATTTTCAAAGCAAATACTACAGCAGCAAACTCTAGATCATGGGTTGGGTAATTCTTCTCGTGAACTTTCAGTTGTCTGGAGGCATAAGTTATAACTTTACCATTATGCATTAAAACACAACCCAATCCAACAAAACCTTACGTACCTTCTGGTAAGGTCAATACTGAGGCAGTAGTCAACTTAGTTTTCAATTCCTGAAAGCTCTTCTCACAAGCTTCAGACCATTGAAACTTAACTGGTTTCTGAGTCAACTTGGTCAAAGGGGACGAAATGGATGAGAACCACTCGACGAACCTTCTATAATATCTAGCCAACCCCAAGAAACTCCTAATATCAGTTAGAGATGTGGGTCTAGGCCAATTCTGCACTGCATCTATTTTCTGAGTATCAACCTGAATTCCATCATCGGAAATAATGTGACCTAAGAATGTCACAGACTCCAGCCAGAACTCACACTTAGAGAATTTGGCATATAACTCCTTATCCTTTAGAGTTTGGAGAACTATCCTGAGATGACTAGCATGATCTTCCTCTTTCCTCGAATAGATTAGAATGTCATCAATGAATACGATAACAAACATATCTAAATAAGGCTTGAATACTCTGTTCATAAGGTCCATGAATGCTGCAGGAGCATTGGTCAAACCAAAGGACATAACTAGGAACTCATAATGACCATAGCGGGTCCTGAAAGCTGTCTTAGGGATATCACTTTCTCTTACTTTCAACTGATGATAGCCAGATCTGAGGTCTATCTTAGAAAAATAAGTGGCACCCTGAAGTTGATCGAAAAGATCATAAATTCTAGGAAGAGGATACTTATTCTTGATAGTAACCTTGTTCAACTGACGGCAATCTATACACATTCTAAGAGAACCATCCTTCTTTCTTACAAATAAGACCGGAGCGCCCCATGGTGAGACAATTGATCGAATAAAACCTTTCTCAAGAAGATCTTTCAACTGCTCTTTTAACTCTTTCAACTGTGTTAGTGCCATTCTATATGGAGGAATAGATATAGGAGAAGTATCAGGAATAATATCTATACCGAAGTCTATTTCTCTCTCAGGAGGGACTCCGGGAAGATCATCTGGAAAGACTTCTGGAAACTCTCTTACTACTGGAACTGACTGAATAGGAGGTATCTCAACACTAGAGTCATTAACTCGGACTAAGTGATAAACACACCCCTTGGAAACTAACTTTCTCGCCTTAAGGTACGAAATAAAACGACCCTTAGGCACTGCTGAACTACTCTTCCACTGTATAACTGGCTCATTAGGAAACTCGAGTTCTACAATCGACTGAGGCATAACAGACATGAAGCCAGTACATACCTAGAATGACATCAAATCTACCATGTCCAACTCAACTAAGTCAGCCACGGTACTCTTGGGATTGACGGAAATGGTACAATCATGATAGACTCCCCAAGCTAGAATAGACTCACCAACAGGTGTAGAAACACTGAAGGGCTCAAGAAGTTGTTCAGGAAGAACATCAAAATTCATTGCAACATAAGGAGTCACAAAAGATAAATTCGCTCCTGGATCTAGCAAAGCATAAACATCAAAATTAAAGACTTAGATCATACCAGTGACAACATCTGGCGAATCCTCTTGCTCTTGGCGACTAGTGATAGCATAAAGACGGTTTCCTCCTCCGCCCGCCCCTGAAGTAGCCCATCTAGATGCAGCTCTGTCTGGTGGAGCAACTGAAGAAGACTGGGCTTTATTACCCCCATTACCATTACCCTGCTTGTTCTTAGGACACTCTCTCATAAAATGATCATTCTGACCACACTTGAAGCAACCAGTGGAGACATCACGACACACCCTTGAGTCACTCCTACCACACTTAGCACATGCAGGAGTCTTAGTACCCCTTTGTGCCATACTACCTTGAGAATGTGCAGGTTTAACTCTGAAATTCTGGAAATTCTGATTTTTGGAACTCACCTCTGTTTCTTGGTGCAGGTGCACTAGCGGATGATGGAGCAGGTCCCTTTTGTTTCTGTTGGAAGGATGACTGGTTGGCATTACTCTTCTGCTGTCCGAACTCGTTACCTGATGTCTTAGCCCTCTTATTCTTAAACTCTTCTCTATCCCTCAGTTTGTCCTCCTCAACCTGTTGCACATGGATCATTAGGATTGCTATGTCCATATACCCTATCAGCATAGCTGCCTTGCCTTCCTTGCTTGAAAGACGAGACAACCCAGCAACGAATAAACTCATCCTTCTCCTCATGTCAGCAACCATCTCCGGAGGAAAGCGGTAAAGTTGTGTGAACTTCAGACTGTACTCATGAATACTCATAGATTCCTGCTTTAGAGTAAGAAATTCTCGTACCTTGGCTTCTCTTAGTTCATGGGGAAAGAAACACCCCAAGAAGGCCTCCTCAAACAAAACCCAACTCACAAGTGGTGAACCCTCAGCTCTATTCTTTTTCCACTGATCAAACTAGATTCTAGCGACACCCTTCATTTGGTATGCAACTAGTTCCACCCTCTCAGCATCAACAATATGCATAATCTCAAAAACCTTCTAAACCAGTAAAGCTTGGAGGATTCATCCTTAAGAATTCACGGATCCTAGAGGTATTATCCACTTCCTATCGATTCTCTCTATGTCCAACTTGATTGGTCACAGCTTGACTTAACATCCGAATAGCTTCACGAAACTCAGCATTGGTGACCTCTCCTTGGGGTTGCACTTCTGGTGCATTTGGTGCCACTTGATCCTGTGGTTCCACATTCCTCCTAGTGGGACAACCTGTGATAACTCTTCGTGGAGGCATGATCTGAAAGACACGCACAAGCATGAATTAGAATAAAATTTTCAGAGATAAACTCTATCACATGAAATGAGTATGAAAGAAGTGAGATAGTTCCTAAAATGTTGCAGCCTTCTAATTATAGTTGTGGCGCGCTTCACACTGATAACTAGGACTCTACAGACACGGCTTCAAAGACTCCCTAGGACTTTTGAACTCTGTGCTCTGATACCAAGTTTGTCATTCCCCGAGCCTACACCCTAGGCGGGACTGGCACTCGAGAATCATTGCTGGCCCCAAGCGAACCCTTAGCCTGGCTTAACTCATAGCGAAAGACTTCAATAACATGAAACTGTCTCAAAAGATAAACTCATGCAATAACTTAAAATATCTTAAAAGAAACATTCAACTAGCCAAAATGGCAACTCAAGTCTGAACATCAATACTAAAATATGGAAAAGACTCAAGAACTAACAATAACTAACTGTCTATGAAGCCTCTAACAACTAAGATGGACGTCGGGACAAGACCCATGACATCCTAATGAACTAACTGATAAAACAATAAAAAGGGATCCTCCGGAAGCAAGGAGGCTCACCAACAACTCTGAATCTCAACTGGATCAACAATGCGCTGGATGCTAATCCTGGTTACCTGAATCTGCATTATAAAAATATGCAGGCCAACTGGCATCAGTACATTGAATGTACGAGCATGCGAGAGGAATACTAAATCAAGACATAAGCTTGAAAGGAACTGAAAGAACAAACATGGTCTCAACTCAACTCAACTCAACTCAACTCATTTCAATATAAAGCTGTAATATAAATACAATATAAAGAAAAACTTTTAAACCATGGATAAAAACTTTGTGTATTTAGAAATACAATGGTAACTCAGTTTGTATGCAAGGATACAACTTAAACTTTATTTGTATGTGAAAATACAAGTAATCTCTGTGTATATAAGAATACAAAATATAACTGTGGGAGTTTCTCTAACCGACAACCATCACTTAAGAGCTATGTGATGATACATCATTTTTCCTCACGCTGCCAGGGCCGTCCTATACCTTATCGGGGGTATAGAATCTAACTACTAAGTGGATCCACTAGTCTATGCTAAAAAGCACTAAGGAATCATCTAAAAAGTATGACCCTTTTCAACCCATGATGACTACATGGTTTATGGGGGCTTTGAGTTGTCTGAACTCTCCCCTATATCGGTGCTCAATACTACAATCAAAATATAACTAGCTCATATTTTTAAAAATATAACTCTTTCTGTGATTTGAGATTATTGCTCAAAAACTAGCCCAAAGGCTCTCTTGGAAATCAGTGTTTCCTCTCTTGATTAAATGTGAAAACATTTACTCTTTACTGAAAACTAGCTCAAAAAATCTTTTGGAAATCGGTGTTTCCTTTCTTAATTAAATGTGAAAATATTTACTCTTTGGGAATACATAGTCCCCATATACTCTTTTGAAGAAATGAACTTTACTCTTTACTCTTTACTCAACTCAAAACTCAAATCTTAAAACAAGTTTAAAGCAATTGCAAAAGACATTTGAAAGGACTCTAAGAACTCTCTAGACTTGGCTCTTAACTTTTCTTGAATTTGAAATTTATGGATTCAAGGTTGTGATTTGTGATAGAAAAGATCTCGTGATGTTTAGGAGTGTTTTTAGATAGTTAAACATGAGAAACGATCAAGAAATCACTGTTTGGAAGCAAGTCCACAACGCGGAGATGCATTTAAATATTTGGTCGCGAAATAAATTTTGAGGCAGAAGGGTCCGCGACCTCTCCACGACGTGGAGAGAAAAATTCCAGTCCTGAGGAACAAGTCCGCATCGCGGACCTGGTACCCAGATTTGCCCGACTTTTTCCTTCTTCATTTTCTAACTCAATTCCCCTAAGTTCGATTTTTTTTCTCAATTCCTCTTTAGATTTAAATACCAGTATATGTACACAAGAATCTATTCATAACCTACTCTAAAATCGACACGATTTCCTCAAGAACTCAACAATCCCAACTTAATTCAAGAACAAAAGCCAAAATTGAAGAACATAATTCAAAATCATCAACTTTCAACTTTCTAGAATGAATTTCGCTGAACCAAACATGATTGGCGCGTGGGTGAACGAATCCAACGCTATGAAAGTCTCACATACCTCGTAGGGATCAACCCTTGGCGAAATCCACAAGCTAACTTCAAGAATGCGATGATTCCTAGCTTCTTCTCTTCTTTTCTCCTCTTTTCTCCTCTTCTTTTCTCTTCTCTCAAAACCCTAACTTAATCTTATGAAGCATAAACTGAACCAATTCAGTTTAGACCCCAACTTAATTACCAAAAATAAATTTAATTAATTAGGTAGTGAAAAGACCATAATACCCTCCTAAAATCCAGTTTTGACTTTTCTTATCTAGACATCCCGACTTCAAATGGGAATATCTCCCTCATACGAAGTAGTTCCAGACCTAGGATCCGACTTGCGACCCCGAACCAATACCCAAATTTTGACCTCTTGATCTCGATTCTCGACTCAAACCCACTCATTTTACAGAAATATGTATTCTAGAAAAACATGAAAATGTTTACTTTCATACCAGAAAAATATAAGAAAATTGTTTTTTTTATGCGGAGGTACTTATTTTTTGTTCACATAATAAGAAGCAATGGATAGTTGGACCCACATTATCCATTGGATTTACCCATTTTAACCATATCAAATATGGGTTGGGTCAAATATTTTATCCATTTTTACCTAACTAATTTTCTATCGGTCCATATCCTACTCAACCAGTCTGTTTGTCACCCCTAGAATCAGTACTTCTGACCAAGTGTGCTACAAAAGTATCAAGGAGTTTTTGCAGCCTATTTTGATTGATAAGAACTCTATCTATTGTCCATTCAAGAACATAGTAATTGCACCAAGTATATATAGACTCAATGAAACCTTTTTCATTAAGTTCACTCTCTCTTGCAGTCAAGAAATGACATGCTCTTTACCATCTCATGAGGTTTACCTCCTCTCCTTTCTATAGAATTAGTAATACAATCGAATTCACCCATAACCTAAATGGACTGCTGACCACTTGGTTTAGTCTTGACATAAACTCTAAAAGGACAACCTAACAATAAGAAGTATTAAAACATATGATGTTTCCAACATACAATTTATATCTAACATTCATAGGTCCTTGTTGTTATTCATTTGAACATATATAGGCCACCATACATACATTTAAGATGATATGTTGCATACTAAAACAAGTAAATAAAAAGCTAAAATATCATGAGTTTATGCTCTCTTAAATGGATCAAAGATAAAGGAACTAGATTTAAAAAGTTTTTCTTTGTCATTAATTGATCAATCTAAATTTCAAAAGTCTTCTCCATTAAAAGCTTCATTAAGGAAAACATCATCCAAATCCCATGGATCATTCTCATATGTTGTGTCAGCAAAGTATTCATTGCTTCCCATTGTATTCTCCTAATCATTGTGATAAAACATTTAAAGTGAGTATTTGAGTGAATAATATAATAAAAAATAAAGTTATAAGCAAACAAATAAAGTTAATTAGTTGATAATAATAAGAATAGAGCTTTGAACTAACCTCCCTAGGATAGTTATATCCATGAATATTAGGAGTTATTGCATTACTTTGAAATAAAGAATGCTCATTTTGTTGAATGATGTGATTGATGTTGTTGTTATTGCTCGAGTTGCTATTCGAATTTGAATAGGCATACTCCAACCCTGATTCGAAGGGATTGTTCAAGTGTGTACCCGTAGTTGCTAGTAGACTCGAGACAGGCCTGAGAGAGAGAGAGAGAGAGATCTTAGCAATCATATCATGTTAAACAGGAAAAATACCAACATCAATAATAAAATATATTTCGTTTCGCTCATTTTATATGATATTGTTATTATTTTAGCAGTCTCCTTTATAATAATAATAATTTCATCTCGTGTAGAGTTTGGGTGCATCAAATGTTATGATTCTAATGTCATTATTCTTTTTCAAAACAGATAACATATTATATGACGAACAATAATTAAATGCATAAATATCGAAAGAAACCTTGTAGAAGCACTAATATTTTTCCAGAAGTTCATGAGAGAGTTGTTAGTACTTTCACCAAAAGTCAATTGTGCCTGCAAAATATATGACTTAACTAGTTTAGTACAGGGGAGAAGGGGGAGGGAGGATAGGATCTAACAAAGAATAACATTTCAAGAATATTAGTGTACCTGTGATTGTCCAAATATTTGTGTTGGACTCTGCTGGATATCTACTATCATGTTTTGTTGTTGGCTCTATTGGGTGGAAAAAAATAATTATATCAAAATTAAAAAAGAAATATCTCATCTCTTTAAGAAGATCTTAATAAGAAATAATATTTCAAGAATATTAATGAACATGTGATTGTCTAAATGTTTGTGGTGGATTCTGTTGGACATCTACCACGGTGTATTGTTGATGGCTCTATTGCAGATAATAATAATAATAATAATAATAAATAATTAAAAATCTCATTTTTAAGGATATCTTAGTTACTGCATTTTTAAAAAGTGTTACCTGTAATGGGATATAAGGCGATGAGTTTTGATTTTGAGAAAATGGTATATTTCCACTCTGTGAAGAACTTGCAAAGGAAGGGGTATATGTGTAATGGCTAGAACTGTTTGCTACTCTCTTTCCTTTGTCCATCCAGTTTTGATACATACTCCCCTGGATACTTGAACTATAATAATAACGAAATAATAATTAAACAAAAAGGGAAAATGAGAGGTATTTTTTGTAAAGAAATATCATGTGAAAATATTAATGACCTGTATGGATTAACCCAATTATTAGTATCAAATTGCTGAGGATTTATTTGTTGTGCAGCAAAGTGAATATCCATATTTCCTTGTTTCTCCAATTCCATCTAATCATAATTTATTTGACATTAATTGGGGTTTCACATTATTTCTAAGAAAAATATTTATTTTCTTGAAAATTGCAAATTCGCATTATTCTTCAATGATAAATGAAAAAAAAATTTGGTGAAAGAACAAACTTTTCTATCTCTGATTTTTTGGAGAGATAGTTGCAAGTTCTTCTCAGACCAACAAAGCTGATGAAGAGGAGGCTCTTCTTCTGGCCCTGGTTCGTAATCCCTGCAGAATCATGTTGTTATGCGAAAAATATCGACAACTTGTTTAACTTATTAGTATATTACATTTAGACAACTGAAATATACTTTAAATGTCTAAATGAAAGTTTAAGGTGACGTCGATGTATTCAATCATGATGTTATAATTAAGAACTACAAAGGAAAACACTTGTGATACTAAATCAAATGACCTTATGTTAGCATCCACAATCTGCAATTCCAATGTGCTCTTCTTGATTTGTAGCTCCAAATTCTGCATCATAGAATTTCACGTTAAAATGACTTTATCAACTTTCCTCATAGATACATAATGATTAATTGACATTTATTTATTAAGACTATTTTGAATTTCTATTTCAATATCTCACTTAACTAACAAGCTACTAATTAGAATAGTAAGGATAGATTGAAAATATAAAAATAAATTATAAGAGAGACATCAAATTAAATTATCCTCACCTCAATCCTGTAGAAATTAAGATACCAGCAGCAGGTTGAAACATTCAAAGGCAACCATCATGAGACAATGTAATTCATTAGTGAGAGTCAATTTCACTTCATACAAAAGAAATCAAGTATGATGAAGGAATTAGGTAGTATCTAACATTTCGATAAATTAATATTGTACAACGCTTATATAACTCTGCTTCTGTGAGCTTGTTCATATTCTCATTCTCAACCACGGATAATGAAGGAGGTAATTTGTCAATCGGAAACAACTTTTGTACCCTATATATAAAGGTTGGAGTAAGATTACGTACTTAGTCTCCCAGACCCTACTTATGGAAATACACTAAACTTGTTGGTGATGATGATGGTGATGGTAGCGATGGTCTAACACTTATATATGGGGTCTTGTAAGTAAAGTAATGCTAAAGAACACTATTCTAAAGTATAAGTTGCTCGGCTATATTTCCCTGGTCAAAATAGATTTTGTAAATTATGTTTTCGTTGACTGTTTGATCTATTTTCCTTAATAAGTGTAACACATAAAGTACTATTATAATAGTATAATACTAATAATATGAGTATGATTATTGAAGTTTATAAGTTGATCAAATGAACTCATCTTTATATTTTGTAATTATTAGTCAAACCACTTATAACCTAAGCATCTATAAATCAAAATTGGCCATAAGTAATAAATTGTCATCCTTCTCAATTTATAGATTTTCATTATATAAACACTTCTGATTTGATTGAATACTTTATTCATTTATCCTTGATATAATTCTCAAAGTATTCTTTTCAAAATAGAACTCATAATTCTCTCTTCATTCCATTTTCGTCGTTCGTTAATCTCCGTATACATATGCTTTTTTTGATTTACAATTTTTATAAATAACATTGAAAAAAATAAAACTAGAGAGAGACAATAAATTAATCAAAGGAAGACGTGAGAAAGAAAAGAGATACAAACTGCTTATCAAGAAAGTATAGTTTGCTAATATCTCCCCTGATATGGTTCAATTGCCTCAGTTTTGCCACTTTTTCCTTCATTTATACAAAAAAAAAATATATTAATAAATGGTGAGTAAAATTGATCCCAATAATTAAATTTATTACAACTCTACCAATTATACACTTTTTGACACAAGTCAAACTTATTGTCTTGAACAAATTAAAACTAGTTAAAAATCATTTAGTATTTCGTTAATTTTGAGGATGTCAGTTTCATAATTTTTAATTATTACTCACTCCATTTTAATTTGTTTGTTTAATTTTGTCTTGACACTATTTAATAAAATAATTAATATTTGTGTATCTCATGATCTTAAACTAAATACATGTAGAAATTAAAAGCTATCAATATTCATTTGATTTTGTGGTAACAACTGAAAATGAGTTTCATAAGGAGTAGGAGTCTTAGTTGTAGTATGTTACAATTCTTAGCGTAAGTATGTAGTTAGCTATATGTAATAGGAGTCCTATTCATTGTATAACACAATCTAGTAGCTTCTCTTACCTATATAATGGGAGGTTGTTAGGTTGACAGCCTATCGACATACATATATGTTACAATTCTTAGCGTAAGCATGTAGTTAGCTATATGTAATAGGAGTCCTATGCATTGTATGACACAATCTAGCAACTTCTCTTACCTATATAATGGGAGGCTGTTAGGTTGACAACCTATCGACATACATAATACAAGCTTAGCGCATTCTTCTTAAGCTTAAGACTTCTAAACTTCTTCATGGTATCAGAGCTTTGGTTTTAATCCAAAATCAATTTGTATCATGAACCCTATACCACGCACAATGACTAGTTCATCATCCTCAAGCCTCTCCCTCTCAGCAGCCTCCCTTCATCAACTCATAGCCATATGTCCTATAAAATTAAAACCATCAAACTATCTAGTTTGGAAAACCCAAATTACTCAATTGATGCAAACCTTGAAAGTTGATGAGATTATTGTAAAAGATCCACCATACTCTGTCATAGTAGACAAAAAAGGAGGAGAGATATCGAACCCTAAGTTCCTTGAATGGGAAGAAAGAGATGTCTTGGTTAGAAGTTGGCTCACTGGAACCATGACTGAGGAGTCAATGTTCCTTATCATTGGATGGAATGGTCCCTAAATATGTTCCATCAGCAACTCAAGTTGCTGACATTTTCACGAAGACCTTGACGAAGCAGCAGTTTCAATTTTTACGGAGCAAGCTTGGAGTTGTATCACTACCAACCTCAAGCTTGAGGGGGAATGAAAATGAGTTTCATAAGGAGTAGGAGTCCTAGTTGTAGTATGTTACAATTCTTAGCGTAAGTATGTAGTTAGCTATATGTAATAGGAGTCCTATGCATTGTATAACATAATCTAGAAGCTTCTCTTACCTATATAATGGGAGGCTGTTAGGTTGACAACCTATCGACATACATAATACAAGCTTAGCGCATTCTTCTTAAGCTTAAGACTGCTAAACTTCTTCAAAAACTATGTGATGTTGAAAATTTAAACTAAAGAGTAGCAAAAAAGGATTAAAAATAATTTTGATGAAGGATTGAATGTCCTACATCGGCGATTAATGGTCTCCGACAAGGTAATCCTCCTCTCTTTGAATTAGAGTATGATTTAAACTCGAGACCTAATTAACTTGACATGATATTATAGTCAAGTTCTATGTGGGCCCTAAGAAATGGGGCAGTTGCGGGGGTGGAACTACCCTTTGTCTGGATCTGGAGTGGGGGCGATAAATGGAATCACAGATAAAAAAAAATGTCCGGATCAAGGGTGTGTGTGTGTGTGATAAATGGAATACTGGATATGTATTGTCCGGATCTGGGTGTGGTGTGTGTGTGTGAGAAATGAAATCGTGCTCAGACAATCTTTCTCCCTTTGAGTTAGCATTTAGTGTATGAGTTAATCTCAAGACCTAACTTGACACATTTTTGTTAAACAAACTAAAACAAATTAAGGCAAACAAATTAAAATGGAGCAAGTACTGATTTTCAATTCAAAGTTTAGTTTATTTCATATTCATTTGTAGATTAGACTAATTGATTCACATTCATAAAAATAAGATATAAGGTTAGAGAATTCCTACAAATATAGATTGATAATAAATATGTAAAAGAGTAAAGTACCTGAACATTGGCCATATGACTAACCCCAACAAAAAAAAAAACTCATAAGTTAGTGCTATAGCATATAAGTTACTATAGCTAAATTTTAAAAAAAATCAATAGAAGAAACTTAGGATTACTTCACGTACGTCAATTTCCTCTCAATCGGAAGCTTAATATAGCGTTGAAGAATGTCTTCAATTCTACAAAAGTAGAAATTTAGTAAAAAAAAATTAATCTAGCTAATCATTTTATATAGATCAATAACAAGCACAACGTAACAGTAATTTTTGTTGGTATCGTAAATACAATACCTATTTTGGCTACAGAATTTACTAAGACGGTTAGCAGGGGAGAAGGCGACCAACAACACATCCACATCACAGGAAATCACAATCTCTTTCGCCTTCTTTAGTAAACTACTACGTCGCTTCGAAAATGTGACTTGACGCTTTGTTATATCTTCAATTTTCTTAATTTCAATTTTTCTACCCATCTTGAAGGTCTTTCAAGGGAGTCTCTTCTATCTCTTGGAAGGAACAATAGCTTAGAGTGTTGCGTGAAGTGTACGAATAATACAACTGGAAAAGAAGGCTCCAAAATAGCTAATTTATAAGGTCAAAAAAGCTATTAGAGTCAAAGATGAAATAAATAAAAAGTTGGTCAACCTCTTCCAAACATGGTCATGTGACTTTGTAATTAAATGCTAAATTATCATAATAAATTTGATATTTGAATAATATTAGTTAAGTATACGTGTTTTGCACGTGTATTGCATTAACTAATAATAATAATAATAATAATAATAATAATAATATATATATATATTGTGTGTACGTTATATTCTTTGTATAATTTTTTAAATAAAATAACATAAAAATTGTAAGATTAAAAATGTACTTAAAAAGGAACATTATAACTCAGAATCACACAAATAATTAAGGAACAAAATCAAATGTAGTGAATAAAATTTTGTCATTAATATTAAAAATCCAAATTATGTAAGTATTCATAAGTGAAAACACACTCTTAAACAATAAGGTAAAGGAAAGAAAAATTACATTATAAATGATCATAGAAATTAACAATAACAAAATGGATAATGATAAAGTAGAAGATGACAACCTGAAGTTACAATGGAAGAAAAATGAAAGTGATCTACCAAGAGGTTTTACATTATACGTATCCCTATATATAAATTAATATACTCACCTCAGATTTTACTCTTTCATATAATTTGACTTTTGTAAATAATAGTCTCAATAAAGAATACTAATAAAGAATAACATTTATCTAAGAACAATTGAAAAATAAAAACGACAGAATATAAAGAAAAATATTACTATTTCACTACCTTTTTCGAGTCATCCTATCCAATTTATTTTCAAAAAGAATCTTTTTTTAAGTATGATAATATCACAACCCAAACCGCCGGATCGTAAGGACACCTACTCTAACACCTAGATAAGAGAACTCTTACACCCAATCTAAAACATGTAATGCAGAAGTGAACAATTATAAACTAATCGCCCTATTTAAATACATAAACACTCTCAAACTTGATTGAAAATAAAGTACTTGAGAAATACAGGGACCCTCCCAAGGAACTTGTCTAAACAGGGACAGGAGCTTTTAAGAGTACAAGATTTGAATGTAATAAGACGCAACTCCACCATAAGGAAAATGGAGTAGAAAATGTTGGAGATTATCATCGTCTTCACCAAATAAACATCACAGATCATGTAACCAGACTATGTCAATTGGCAAAGTAAGAGTAGTATCAGTACAAACAAAGTGTATTGGTAGGTATCATCGGTCGACCCGAATTCACCACATAATAACATGCAAAAAATAAAAGAAACATAAGACTTAAATTATCCATCATGACCTTTAAGACATCACCCATACTACCAAGCACCACCACTTTGGACTTGCACCAAGTCACTCACCTCATTCCTCTGGCAACTCCCCCACTAAGAGTCATTACACCTTCCCAACTGATCATTGCATAAGCTTTCTATCACATAATAATTTTCTGAAACCATCCACTATGCTCACACCAGAGTCTTTTGTAACACCTCGGGTTTCAAAAAGAGCTAAAGATAGGTTCGTACGAGTCACCCATCAATTTTATGTTTTGGGTCAACTTTAAATAATCATATTTTTAACACATAAAGAATTAGGTGGCTCATGACCTTTCAAATTAAAGGTCTTTGAGTCCTCTTTCCAACTCCACCAAGTTTGCCTAATTTCGAGCTCGTAGTTGAAAGTTATGCAAATTTTAGTGAAGCCTCTCTTGTAAAGACATATCAATCATTTTTTGAAGGGTAGTTTGGTATTTTTCCTATTCCTACTAAGCCTAGCCACACTTTTCTTCACCCAATTAAGGGTCTAATCAGATGCTAAACCACATTTTCACGTTTTTTAGCACTTAGAGAAAGTTAGAGCAAGGTTCCAAGAAGAGAAAAACTAGGTTTCAAGCGTTCGTCAAGATTCCCTTTGATTTTCGCTAAGAATATTGTTCTTTCCAGGTATGTAAGGCTTCTCACAGTGTTGGACTTGTTAATCCTCACGCCATACATCTAATTTATCCATAAAATTGTTGTATCTAAAGGATTCTTGCGTAGTTCTTGATTTTAGTTCAATTCTTTAACAATGGAGTTTGTAAATTCATTTGTGTTGTGGATCTTTGGTAAAAGTTATATTCCCAAAGGGATTGTATAGAATTCTTCATGTACTCGTGTTGGGTTTGAGAATCAAGAAGAGTTTAGGAGAATTTCCCCATTCTAAACTAGTTGGGACCCAAATTTGAGCTTAAAAATTCATCAAATTTCTAGGCAGGGGTGTGGGGCGGCGCACCATAAAGGCGCCAGACCTGGCGTTCAGTAGTTTGGGGACTCGCTCCCTGTGCCAGTAGTGCACCCCAAACTTCTGTTAGAAGTTTGGTGCCTGGCTCCCCGCGCCAGCAGTGCGCCAAGGGTCGGCTGGCCTTTTCCTTCCATGTTTCATTTCCGATGTATTCCTTTGAGTCGTGACTACATTCCCTTCCTTGCATTAGCCCCTATAGACTCTATTTACCTTTGAGATTTCCTTCATGTCCGAATCATATGTCTTGAATTATATTCAAAACTAAAGTGAGTTTAAGAGGAAAGTTCAAGAAGTCTTTTTGAAATATTTTGAGGATCGTTTGTAACCAACAATGGTTTTGAACTAAGTTTTGAGAAAGTAAATATGAGTAATGAGAAGATTTGTATTCATGATTGAAAAAGAATATACTGGAACTAAGTATTCCCAAAAGTAAACCTTTTATATTGAAAGAGAGAGACTTTGATATCTAAAAAGAGAAATGAGTTCAAAGATTAACTTAGAGCAGTTACCTCTTTTAAGAGGGCATTTGAGTAATTACCTCAAATTGAGCAAGAGTATGTTTTTACACATTTGAGCATGAATATATATATATATATATATATATATATATATTATGTATATATATATAGTACCGATATAGGGATGAGTTCAGAAAACTCAAAATCCTCATAAACCATGGATGCCACCATGGGTAAAGGATCAGACTTTTTAGATGAATCCTTAGTGCCTTCGGGCATAACTTAGTGCATCCACTTAGGTGAGGTGTCCTATGCCCTGGCAAGGTATAGGACAGATCTGGCAGCGTGGGCAAGATGATGTATCATCACATAGCTCAAAGTGATAATTATCGGTTAGAGAATCTCTCAAATAAGAGTGAAGAACAACTAATTGTATTTTTATACATCATTAAGTTAATATCTTCTGTTTTATAACGTTTTAAACATTTCATCTCTTGCTATTTCTATTGTATTTGAGTTGAGGTGAGTATTATCTTAATCTTGTCAGCTCAATTATCTATGTTTTCGGTTCTTCTTACATGCTCGTACATTCTATGTACTGATGTCATTCGACCTGCATCTTATTCTGATGCAGATATAGGTGTTCAGGGTCAACAACAGACACGCTGTTGAGATCACTTGCACTCCAATTAGCTTTGGTGAGCCTCCTTGTTTTTTGAAGGGCTTCACATTTATTTTCCTGCTTTTGTTGAGTTGTCGTGGGTCTTGTCCTGACATCTATCCTAGTATTAGAGGCTTCATGGATAGTTAGAGTTGAGGAGTCTCGCAGTATTTTCCCTTTTGTTAAGATATTTTGAGACTGTTTTGCAAAGTATTATCATTATTGAACTTAAGTATTTTCATACAGTTGAGTTAAGTATTTGCTTGAATTGAATGTTCTAAATTCTAATTCTAAGCTTTTTATTGCTTGAGTAAATCTTTTGCTAAGTAGTCAGCTAGGCCAAGGGTTCGCTTGGGGACCAGGAATGGTTCTCGAGTGTTGGCCACGTCCAGGGTATAGGCTCGGGGTGTGACAAACTTGGTATCATAGCACAGATTTCAAGAGTCTTAGGGTGTCTATGAGGTCGTGTCTGCAGAGTCCTTCTTATCAGTGTGAAGCGCGACACATCTATAATCAGGAGGATACGACATTTAGGAACATTTCACTTTCTTCTTACTCTTGTTTGTGCGATGGAGTTCAACTCTATAAAAAGTTCCCTTTAACTCGTGCTTACGTGTGTCTTTCAGATCATTCTCCACAAAGAGTTGTTCGAGGACGTCCTGTTAGGAGGAATGTTAATCCTCAAGGCCAAGAAGCTCCCAATGCACCAACAGTGCAATCCCTTCAGGGAGATGTCACCAATTCTGAGTTCAGGAATGCTATTCAGATGTTGACTCGGTTTGTGGCAAATCAGGCTGGTCAACAAAGAGTAGGTCGTCAAAAAAGGGATGATACATCATGGAATCATGAGTTTATTAGGATGAATCCGCGAGAGTTCACAAGGTCGAAGATCACTAAAGATCTAGAGAACTTTGTGGAAGAACTTCAAAATGTTTTTGAAGTCATGCGTATTTTTTATGCAGAGCGTGTGGAGCTAGCTTCATATCAGCTCAAAGGTGTTGCTAGTATATGGTATGATCAATAGAGGAAGAATAGGGCAGATGGGGCACCACCTTTGAGTTGGGCTTTGTTTAAAGATGTTTTTTTGGGGTGCTTCTTTACCCAGAGCTAAGGGAAGCAAATGTAAGAGAGTTTCTTAGTCTGAAGCAGGCTGTGAGTGTGCAAGAGTACAGCCTCAAGTTCACTCAGCTATCCCGCTATGATTTGGAGATGGTGGTTGATATGAGGAGCGAGATGAGTTTGTTTGTGTCTAGGTTTTCCCGCTTATCGACTAAGAAAGGTAAGGCGGCTATGTTAATAGGGGACATGGACATAGCCAGGCTCATGATTCATGTGCAGCAAGTTGAGGAAGATAAGTTGAAAGACTGGGAAGAATTTCACAGTAAGAAGGCTAAGACAACAAATCATGAGTCCGGCCAGCAGAAGACCAGAAATGTAAATCGGCCATCCTTTCAACAAGGGTCATTTGGGCCTGCTCCATTGTCAGCTAGTGCGCCTGCACCAAAGAACAAGAAATATTACAGGGACCAGAACTCCCAAATTTCAGATCTCGACCTACTCAGTCTCAGGTTTGTGTGGCATAGGGGCTACTTGGACCCCCATTGTGCTAAGTGTGGTAGGAACCACCCAGGAGTGCTTCGTGATGGTTCCAATGCCTGCTTCAAGTGTGGTCAGATGGGTCACTTTATGAGAGAGTGCCCTAAAACTAGGCAGGGTAATGGGGGAAATAGAGCCCAATCTTCTTCGGTGGCTCCGGCAGACAGAGTTTCTCTGCGAGGAGCTACTTTAGGGACAAGCGGAGGAGAAAACCGGTTGTATGCTATAACTAGTCGCCAGGATCAGGAGGACTCTACAGATGTTGTCACTAGTATGCTTAAAGTCTTTCCTTTTGAAGTTTATGCCTTACTTGATCCAGGTGCGAGTTTGTCTTTTGTGACTTCTTATGTAGCCATGAGGTTCAACATTTCCCCCAAAAAACTCATTGAGCCCTTCAGTGTTTCCACACCAGTTGGGGAGTCTATTCTAGCAGAAAGAGTGTATCGTGATATTACCATCTCTGTCAATCACAAGGAAACCATGGCTGACTTAGTTGAGTTATATATGGTGGACTTTGATGTTATTCTATATATGGACTGGTTTCATGCTTGTTATGCCTCAGTCGATTGTAGAACTTGAGTAGTCAAGTTTCAATTTCCTAATGAGCCAGTTTTAGAGTGGAGGAGTAGTTCAGCAGTGCCTAAGGGTCGTTTAATTTCATACCTTAAGGCCAGAAAGTTAGTTTCCAAGGGGTGCATTTATCACTTAGTCCGAGTTAATGACTCTAGTGTTGAGACACCGCATATTCAGTCAGTTCCAATTGTGAGTAAGTTTCCAGAGGTCTTTCCAAATGATCTTCCCAGATTCCCTCCTGAGAGAGAAATAGACTTTGGAATACACATTCTTCCTGATACTCAACCCATCTCTATTCTGCCATATAGAATGGCTCCACCTAAGTTAAAAGAGCAGTTTAGAGACCTTCTTGATAAGGGTTTCATCCGACCTAGTGTCTCACTTTAGGGAGCTCCTATCATATTCATGAGAAAGAAAGATGGTTCCCTTAGGATGTGTATCGATTACCACCAATTGGAGAAGGTCACCATAAAGAATAAGTATCCCCTTCTGAGAATTGATGACCTTTTCGACCAACTTTAGGGTGCCACTTGATTCTCTAAGATAGACCTCAGATCTAGCTATCATCAGCTGAAAGTAAGAGAAAGTGACATCCCGAAGACAACATTCAAGACCCGTTATGGTCATTCTGAGTTCCTTGTGATTTCTTTTGGCTTGACCAATGCTCCTGCAGTATTCATGGATCTTATGAACAAATTATTTAAGTTGTATTTGGATATTTTGTTATTGTGTTCATTGATGACATACTTATATATTCAACGAATAAGGAGGACCATTCTATTCATCTCAGAATAATCCTCTAAACTCTTAGGGATCGAGAATTATATGCCAAATTTTCTAAGTGTGAGTTCTGGATTGAGTTTGTGGCGTTCTTAAGCCACATTGTATTGGGCGAAGGGATTTGAGTTGACACTCAAAAGATTGAAGAAGTACAGAACTGGCCCAGACCCACCTCTCCAACTGATATAAGGAGTTTCTTGGGGTTGGCTGGTTACTACATGAGGTTCGTCAAGGGGTTTTCTTCGATTTTGTCCACATTGACTAAGTTGACTAAGAAAATAGCTAAGTTTCAATGGTCTGAAGCTTGTGAGAAAAGATTCCATAAATTGAAAACCCAGTTCACCACTGCTCTAATGTTGACCCTACCAGAAGGTACAAAGGGTTTTGTTGTTTATTGAGATGTGTCTAGAGTTGGACTTGGTTGTGTATTAATACAAAATGGTAAGGTTATAGCCTATGCCTCCAGACAGGTTACTATTCACAAAAAGAACTACCTGAATCATGATCTCGAGTTGGTAGCAATAGTTTTTGCTCTGAAAATATGGTGTCACTGTCTCTATGGTATCCATGTGGATGTGTTTACCAAACACAAGAGTCTCCAGTATGTTTTCACTTAGAAGCAGCTTATTCTCAGAAAAAGAAGTTGGTTAGAGTTTCTCAACAATTACGACATGAGTATCCTCTATCACCCAGGTAAGGCTAATGTTGTTGTTGATGCTTTGGGCAGGTTGTCCATGGGAGTAATGCTCATGTTGAAGAAGTCAAAAAAGAATTAGCTAAGGAAGTTCACATACTTGCACGTTTGGGAGTCCGTTTGTTAGATTCCAATGAAGGTGGAGTTGTGGTGATGAATGGGGCTGAATCATCATTAGTGTCTAAAGTGAAAGAGAAACAAGATAAATACCCCTTCTTACTTGAACTAAAGGCAAATGTTCATAAGCGGAAGGTGATGACTTTTGAACAAGGGTGAGATGGTGTCTTGTGATATCAAGGTAGATTATCTGTTCCAAAGGTTGATGAGCTCCAACAGAGGATCATGACAGAAGCTCATAGTTATAGATATTTGATCCATCGTGGTTCCACGAAGATGTACCATGTCTTAAGAGAAGTCTTGGTAGAATAGTATGAAGAGGTGCATTGCAGATTTCGTTGCTAAGTGCCCAAATTACCAACAAGTCAAGGTAGAACACCAAAGGCCAGGTGGTGTGGCTCATAACATAGCTCTTCCAGAATGGAAGTGGGAGATGATTAATATGAACTTCATTACTGGCTTGCCGCGATCCAGCATGCTTCGATTTAGGAGATTGTAGATCGGATGACTAAATCATCTCATTTCTTATCGGTTAAGACCACAAATTCAGAAGATACATTCAAGAGATAGTTCAACTTCATGGAGTTCCTATGTCTATTATCTCATATAGGGGTGCATAATTCAACCCTCAGTTTTGGAAGTCCTTTCAGAAAGGTTTGGGTTCGAAGGTGAACCTTAGTACTGCTTTTCATCCTCAGACGGATGGCCAAGCAGAGCGAACAATTCAGACCCTAAAGTACATGTTGAGGGCATGCATCATGGATTTCAAAGGTAATTTGGATGACCACTTTCCTCTCATAGAGCTTGCGTACAGTCATAGTTGTCACTCCGGTATCCATATGGCTCCTTATGAGGCTCTTTATGGGAGAAGATATAGATCTCATATTGGGTGGTTTGAAATTGGTGAAGCACAGTTGATAGGGCTGGACTTGGTTCATCAAGCTATGGAGAAAGTGAAGACTATTCTGGAAAGGCTGAAAACAACGCAAAGTCGTCAGAAATCCAATACATATGTTAGGAGGAGAGACTTGGAATTTGAGGTTAATGATTGGGTCTATTTGAAGGTTTCACCTATGAAGGTTGTTATGATATTTGGTAAGAAGGGAAATCTCATTCCCCAATACATTGGTCCTTACAGGATATCCAAGAGAGTTGGCAATTAGCTTATGCGTTGGAACTACCGTCAGGGTTAGCTGCAGTCCATCCGGTGTTTCACATCTCTATGCTAAAGAAATGTTTGGGCGATCCTGCACTTATTGTACCTACCGAGAATATTGGTATCAAGGACAACTTATCTTATGAGGAAATTCTCGTTCATATTCTTGATCGTCAAGTTTGCAAGTTGAG
The DNA here is from genome assembly GCA_029582245.1 of Solanum etuberosum. NCBI lineage: Eukaryota > Viridiplantae > Streptophyta > Magnoliopsida > Solanales > Solanaceae > Solanum > Solanum etuberosum. Next base: position 28,626 of record JAJONR010002659.1, read on the forward strand.
AACCAAAGAGGTTGTATCAGTTAAAGTCTTATGGAGGAATCAATTTGTTGAGAAATCTACTTGGGAGGCCAAGGATGACATGAAGAAGAGATACCCTCACCTCTTTCCTTCTGAATCAATTCTAGACCAAGGTACTAACCTTTTGTAAAGTACTCTTTAAGTTGATATGTTGAATTTATATTAATTGCATGATGTGTGCTTGAGTTGGGTTGTTAGACACGTATCACTCTTGTTGTGCTTAGTTTTATCTCATTCGAGGATGAATGTTCCCAAGGGAGAGATATTGTAATACCTCAGGTTTCGAAAAGAGCTAAAGAGAGGTTCGTACGAGTCACGCATCGATTTTATGTTTTGGGTAAACTTTAAACAATCATATATTTTAACACATAATGAATTAGGTGGCCCATGACCTATTAAATTAAAGGTCTTTGAGTTCTCTTTTTAATGCCACCAAGTTTGCCTAATTTCAAGCTTGGAGTAGAAAGTTATGCCAATTTTAGTGAAGCCTCTCTTCTAAAGGCATCTCAATCATTTTTTGAAGGGTAGTTTGATCTTTTCCTATTCCTACTAAGCCTAGCCACGTTTTTCTTCACCCAATTAAGGGTCTAATCAGATGCTAAACCACATTTTCGCATTCTTTAGCACTTAGCGAAAGTTAGAGCAAGGTTCCAAGAAGAGAAAATCTAGGTTTCAAGCATTCGTCAAGATTCCCTTTGATTTTTGCCAAGAATATTTTTCTTTCTAGGTATGTAAGGTGATGATTCGGGGATTTCGACTCATTTAAGGCTTATTATTCAAGGATTTAGTGTCCTTAATGCTTATTTTATGCTCATAATTGATGTTAAAATGTTGATATGCAGCAATGAAGGCGAAAGAGTAAGTCAAGGACATTACGAGGCAAATATGAGCGAAAAAGGTGAAAAAGTTGAAGCAAAGCAAAGCTGGTACTCGCCAAAGCCACTCGGCGAGTCGCCGAGTGGACCTTCAGCTCACCTAAAGTTCCAGCATTCCAGCCTATGGACAAAACTAACTTGGCGAGCAGACAAGCGATTTAGCAACACGCCGAAGAGATTGGTGATGATGATTTGGCTTACCGAAAGTTACAGAATGATTTGATGAAGAAACCACGCCAAAAAGGTGAGAAGAGGAGCAACTCGGTGCATCACCAAATTGGTCAGCGAACACGACTTACTTCACCGAGTTAACTCCGTGCTGAAATTCTAGGAACGTATAAATGCAATTTTTAAAAGAAGAGAGGGAGTTCCCACATTGTTTACTTTTGAGTTTTTGAGTTTTTGAGTTTTTACATTCTAGAACATTATTTTTGCATTTTGGAGTAGAGATTTAGAGGTTGTGAGAATTTTAGCTTAAATTTCAACATTTGGGGATTGCAGATCATTGTCAAATTAGATGGAAAACTTCGTTGGTAACGATTTCTTATTTTTCACTATGTTTGGCTAAAACCCCAAACCTTGGGGGTGTGATTATGTAGCTGAATGTTTTAATTAGCTAATAGGTGTTGTTAGTTACTGATTTTATTATTTTTGTGAAGTGAGTTCAATTAATTGTTCATGTTTTAATTGAGGAATTGTAGTTGCAAATGCAATTCTAGCTTAGTTCTCTATGCTTGCTTGAGAAAGGGGTATTAGATTTGAATTATTGATTGATAGTTGTATTGATTGCATCTTTAAGAATCTGTCTTGAGAAAGTGGGTTTGATTGCATTCTTACAAATCTAGCTCGAAAGAGTGGATTAATTAAGGAATTTGGGTTGCTCAATTTTTTTTTGCTAGTGAGGTTTGAAAGAACTTCCTAGAATTGCAATAGTTGATTGAGAAATGTCTATTGCACCCAAAACCTAGCCTACCCACTGAGATTCAACATCTTTGAGTAACTAATAATCACCCACTGTGCGAAATTAGCATTCAACTTATCACACTCCCAAGGATCATTCTCTACTTGTTTACTTCCCGTTTTAGTTGTCGTAAATTGGTTACAAAAATCCCCCCATTTGACAGTAATCATCGAGACTTTGAGATTTACTTTAATGTTGTGAAACCTCTAATTCTACAAACGATTAGGACACAATTTTACTTGATAATTGAATTCTCTACTGTATCACTCCCTGTGGGATCAACCCCAACTCTTAGTTGGGTTTATATTTGTTAACGACCGCCTACACTTAGAATTGGATGAAATGTAGTTGAGCGTTATCATAAGGCTTCTCACAGTGTTGTACTTGTTCGTCCTCATGCCATACATCTAATTTATCCACAAAATTGTGTATCTAAAGGATTCTTGAGTAGTTCTTGATTTTAGTTCAATTCTTTAACAATGGAGGTTGTGAATTCTTTTGTGTTGTGGAGCTTTGGTAAAAGTTATATTCCCAAAGGGACTGTATGGACTTCCTCATGTATTCGTGTTGGGTTTGAGAATCAAGAAGAGTTTAGGAGAATTCCCCCATTCTAAACTAGTTGGGACCCTAATTTGAGCTTAAAAATTCATCGGATTTCTGGGTAGGGTGTGGGGCAGCGCGCCATGAAGGCGCCAGACCTGGAATTCAAAAGTTTGGGGCCTGGCACCCCGCGCCAGCAGTGTGCCCCAAACTTCTGTCAGAAGTTTTGTGCCCGGCACCCCGCGCCAGTAGTGCGTCAAGGGTCATCTGGCCTTTTCCTTCCGTGTTTTATTCCGAATGTGTTCCTTTGAGTCGTGACTACATTCATTTCCTTACATTAGCCTCTGTAGACTCTATTTACCTTTGAGATTTCCTTCATGTCCTAATCCCACGTCTTAAATTACATTCAAAACTAAAGTGAGTTTAAGAGGAAAGGTCAAGAAGTTTTTTTGAGGATCTTTTGTAACGAACAATGGTTTTGAACTAAGTTTTGAGAAAGTAAATATGAGTAATGAGAAGAGTCGTATTCATGATTGAAAAAGAATAAACGGGAACTAAGTATTCCCAAAAGTAACACTTTTACATTAGAAGAGAGAGACTTTGATTTCTAAAAAGAGAAATGAGTTCAAAGATTAATTCATAGCAGTTACCTCTTTTAAGAGGGCATTTTATGTAATTACCTCAAATTGAGTAAGAGTATATTTTTATACATTTGAGCGTGAGTATATATATTTATTGGGATTAGTATTGAGCACCGATATGCAGATGAGTTTAGAAAACTCAAAATCCTCATAAATCATGTATGCCAACATGGGTAAAGGATCATACTTTTTAGATGAATCATTAGTGCCTTTGGGCATAGATTTGTGGATCTACTTAGTTGAGGTGTCCTATGCCCCAAAAAGGTATAGAACAGTTCTGGCAGCGTGGGCGAGATGATGTATCATCACAAAGCTCATAGTGATGGTTGTCGGTTAGAGAATCTCCTAAATGAGAGTAAAGAACAACTTATTGTATTTTTATACATCATTGAGTTAATATCTTTTATTCTATAACGCTTTAAACATTGCATGTCTTGTTATTGTTGTTGTATTTGAGTCAAGTTGAGGTGATTATTCTCTTAGTCTTGTCAGTTATCTATGCCTTCAGTTCTCCTTACATGATCGTACATTCAATGTACTGATGTCATTCGACCTGTACTTTATTATGATGCAGATACAGGTGTTCAGGGTCATCAACAGGCGCTTCGTTGAGATCACTTGCACTCCAGTTAGCTTTTGTGAGCCTCCTTTCTTTCGGAGGGCTTCACATTTATTTTCCTGCTTTTGTTGAGTTGTCGTTGGTCTTTTTCCTACATCTATCATAGTGATAGAGGCTTCATAGATAGTTAGAGTTGAGGATTCTCGCAGTATTTTCCTTTTTATTAAGATGTTTTGAGACTGTTTTGCAAAGTATTATCATTCTTGAACTTAAGTATTTTCATAAAGTTAAGTTAAGTGTTTGCTTGCATTGAATGTTCTAAATTCTAATTCTAAGCTTGTTGTTACTTGAGAAAATCTTCCGCTAAGTAGTCAGTCAGGCCAAGAGTTCGCTTGGGACCAGAAATGGTTCTCTGGTGCCGGCCACGTCCAGGGTGTAGGCTCGGGGCGTGACATCTTTCCTACTAAATCCATTCTTAATCTTAAATCCACTAACTAACTATATTGACCAACAAAACTCTTACTTATTTTCATTAACTCAATCCACACATGATTTAACACTATCTAAGTTAACCCGGACCACCTAAGGATCCCTGAAACATCATCTATGGTATCTAATATGCAACTCTGGCCTACACAAAACTACCCCAGCCATGAAATACACTAATCCAGCTACTCAGGGACCCTTATGTGATAAATACGACGTAAAAAGTAAACTCGGTCCACTCACAGAACTAACTAGAGAGAACAATCAAACATGTGCCAAGCGTGGTACCCAAGTTAGCCGTTGATAATCTCTACCGACGTGGTACCTGAGCGACCCATATAGATATTTTGTACCATGTGTGGTATGTGAGAAAACCATCAATGTACCAAGTGTGGTACCCGAGACAACCAAGAGACATCATGTACCCGTAATGATACTCGAGTCAACCGTTAGTATGTATCAGGCATGGTGCCCGAACCAACCGATAATCACACATCACAATCACAATGCATGAAATCACATTCATACACCCCAAGTAAACATATTCATTGTATTATATAGACACAAGCTAACATTCCAGTTTATACTCCTTCCATTCCCCTAGACATACGTTATACAGATAATATTAATGAATCAGTTAGCAAACACATATAATATAAACGAGAAATAAAACAACCATCACCTACTCTAAAAGATTCCTTCCAGACCATTTCTAGCTCATAATCCGATTAACCACAAATTACATCTCCCTAGGATAACACCCATCAATCAGTGTCAGTTCAACGTTAGCTTACCAAGTCCATTCACATCCCAAAAAAAAATTAAAAACGCATTTAATCATTCAGACATTGTGCCTGAAGGCCTATACATGCAGTCTCCTGATAACTTACAGGGTATTACGTAATAAAAGACATGTTCAACTACTCAGTTAATCCTAGCCTATCTGGAGTCCAAACAACTATTGAATAATACTAAATATGAGCTTCTGGCTCCGTGGAGGCAGAACTTGACGGATGTAGACTGAAAATCTATGGTTTTGGCCTTTCTTGCGCTAAAATCCTTCCCCTACCTTGTTCCCAAGCATGGATTAGCTTAGGAGGCTCTTTTGAGTAACCCTAGTCAATTTTACCACTTAAGAAGAGTAGGAAAATTTAAAAAAAATCATGTTTTAGAGTTTCTGACCCGCAATAGCGGCCAGAAAGCTGCTATAGAAGGATGACATCATCCTAATTAATTTCAAATTCTGAATTTTTTGTGTGTTAACCCCATTTTAAATTGGTGGCGTATTTAAAAAAAAATTGGGACTCCACAAGAAGTGCCTTTTGAATAACTACGAAATAAGTCATCGCAGATAATTATGAGTGTTTTGGTTAGTGATAGACTAGGTTCCATTTAAAATTTATCCCTAAATAGCTTAAGTCTTCATTCTCATAATTACCAATAAGATAATCCATTAAGATATTTAGGATATTCCTCTAGCAATCACTCATCTGTAATCAAAACTTATAGTTTTTGAATATGAGACAGTGGTTTTGAATTGGGAGAAGTGAAGGGGTTCGAGACCCTATTGTTACCATGTTTGAAACCAAACTATTTTAAGTCAATTTTCATCAAAAAATTCCTTAATTTGAGTTCTCGTTAAAGGAATTAGTTAAGTGTTTGAATGTGGTTATCTTTAAACTTAAAAGTTGAAAGGTTATTGTTCTCTTACTCAACCTATGATCAGTTGAAGTGTGTGACCATCTCATCTAAAAGCTTAAGTTATTAGAGAGAGCACACTTTTATTAGTTAATTATATTATCTACATTCCCCCTCACGTTCGGGCCAGATTTTTTTCATGGGCCAAGAACGTGGAAAATATTTTTGATATGGGTGGTGGTGAGATTTGATCTCAGGACCTCTGCCTGCTCTGATACCATGTTGAGCCAAGTAAGTTATCAAATTCAAACTATTGAATTATCCTCCTCGGTCATACTGAGTTTCTTGAAAAAATGAGTTTCTATTGACTCATAAAAGGCCATGAAAATGGATCCAAAATTAGATTTCTTCTTTAGGGGATAGATCTAAGTAAATTGTGTGCAATCATCGACAAAAATAATGTAGAATTTTATTCCTTGATAGGAAGCAAAGGGGGTTGGTCCCTAGTGTTTGGTCCCTATAAATGTAATGACTCTAAAGGTCATTTTTGGAAATTTTGAAAAATTACTATTTTACCCCTCTTGGTAGTAGCCCCGAGTCATATTTGGTCAGTTTACAAAATTGGTTTTGAAATTAGATAAAAATGTTTTTTTGGAAAATTTAGAATTTTGGAGACCTTAAGTTGTTAAAAGTGATATTTGTCAACAATTGGGGCTACGAGTCTCAAAATGGAAATTTTTCAATTCCATCAGCTTCGGAATGCGGAATTTGGTCTAGAAGTGTTGTTGTTTTCAGTTTCAAAAATTTTATGTGGATTTGAGCTCTTGATGTTAGAAGTTTAAGTATATTTATGCCAAGAGTTGACTTTGATCAACATTTGAAGCTTGGATGCTCTGGTTTGATTTCTGATGATTCTGTTAGATTTGGATGCTAATTTTAGGTCATGGTAAGGTATTGGTTGAATTTTTGGACGTCCCGAGGGCAGTTTAGTCTATTTGGATAAAAGTTAGTTAATTGTAACTTTAACGGGTTTTAGGTGAAGAAGACCTCAAATTTGTATTTCAATGGTTCCATTAAGTCCAGATATCGAGTTTAGTTAGATAGCATATCTAGTTTGTTTAATTGGGACTCCGAACGAATCTCGGGGTTCCTTTCTGTGAATGTTTCAGTTTTGGTGTTTTGATGTTGTTGTTCTGGTGCCTGATGAACTCATCTTCCCCATCGTGACATCTCCTTAGCATTCGTGTATGGGTGAGCTCGTGTGCTTCATGATCACGATGTGGGTTGCGCGATCATGAAGAGTATTGTGCGTTGTGAATGACGATCATGTGGGACCTTGTCATGATATTGAAAATCAATAATGAGTTAACCTGTCTTACTCATCATGGTCGCATGGAGTATGTTGCGATCGCGTAGAGTAAAATATTTAGGCCGAATTTAATTTTCCAAAATCGGGGTGTGTTCCCCATTTTCCATTTTTGAACTTTGAGACCTCTAGAGTGGTGATTTCAAAGAGTTTTTTTGTGATTAAACACTTGGGTAAGTGATTTTGACCCCAATCCTCCATTGCCCATTTAGTTCTTTATGATTTCTTACATCAAATCCTTGTTTTTGAATTCCAAACCTTGAGGGCATTTTCATGAAAACGGTGTTCTAAGTAAATTGGAGTTTCAAGTGTGATTTTAACTCGATTTTCAATACGGTTTTCATTAATGAGTTCCAAAACCTTTGGATAACATGATTTATATAAAAAATTCAGATTTACACTCTACCCTCGAGAATGACTTTTGGATCAATTCAGAATTGAGTTCAGGAAGCAGCTTTATGGGTGTTGTTGTTCATGATTTCTTATTGGGATTCTATGTTTGTTTATACTTTTTTGATTTGGAGGCTCATCACAGAGGGAAGGTCAAAGTACCAAGTTGATTTCATTTTTTAAAAGAAAGTAGACCCTTTTGACCTTTTGTTAAGTATAATGAACCTTGTATGCCTTATTGTCTGATTGGGAATAATAGGGAATGGTGAAGGGTTTCGTATATCATACTCATTGTTAAATGTTGCTTGAATATTGATGATGATCTTGTGGGGTAAAAAGGAATTTGTTGATATAATAATGTGTGATGTGCCACGAATGGTTTGAATGGTTATATTGACTCACTTTTAATTATGTGTCATGATTGTGTGTGTGGATTAGGTATTGATGTCAAAGTGTCATGATTGTGTGTGTGTGAATTAGGTATTGATGTCAAATTTATCATTTTCTCATTATTCATGTGAACATGCGTAAGCATGGGTTCTAAAACACTATGAGGAGACTTGGATTCTTAATATGCCAATCTGAAATGGTTCTGGTGATTGATATGTATGCCGATGGTAAATGGTTTCGATGATTGGTGTTGTGCTGATGGGAAATGGTTACGGCATATGCATGGACTAATATGTCCCTCATGGGTCCCGGCCTCATATTTAATGGGTGTGCTTTGAGGCATGAAAAGATATGCCCTCCATGTGTCCCGTGATGTTTGTGTAGTGGGTGTGTATTAACTGGACAAACATGCATCATTCTATGTGACATTGCATTGCATTGCATTGGCATATCATTATCATTCTTAGGCATTTATGAGTAAGTTACTATGTTGGTGGTTGATTGAATATGATGTGTGGTACTGATGTTAAGGAGATTATGACATGTGAATTATAATGGATTATATGTATTGTGTTGTTCCTGCATTTGTGAAACTATTAGGCTGGGTAGGTTCTGATATTTGTGTAAATTGTCATTTATGGAGGTTCGTATGGTGTATCAAGGTACTTATGTTTGGTATTGCTTTACTTAGGGTCAGTTTGGGAAGCTTGTTGAGTATTGTTGTTTCTTTGGTTCTTACTCCCTTGCTTTCTACACTTGTGTAGGTTACGATCCCAGATCATCTTGATCATCCTTTAGCACTTTCAATTGAGGCTTGCTATTGGAGTTCATGAGATAGTTGCTTATCTTCTCGGTAGACGTCACTTGTTCTCATATTATGTATTTGATGTACTTCAGATATAGAGACATTCAGACTTGTATTTTCTTTGAATCTATTGTAAGTTTTAGGGGTGATTAAGTTTGTAATGACTAAGGAAGTCATGTTTGGAAATTTTTTAAAAATTACCACTTTACCCCACCCGATAGTTACCTAGAGTCATTTCTGATCAATTTGTAAAGTTGGCTTTGATTTTGGTTTGAAAAGTTGTGATTGTGTAAGTTTGAATATTAAAGTAGTTAAAAGTTGTTTTTGGTGAAAACTGGAGTTTCGAGTCTTAAAATGAAATTTTGTCAAAATCATCGGCTCCAAAATGTGGAATTTGGTCTAGGGGAGTCATCTGCTTCAGATTCAGAGTCGTTTCATGGATTTGAGGCCTTGAGTTGGAAATTTAAGTGAATTTACGCCTTGAGTTGACTTTGGTCAACATTTAGATTTTGAATGCTTGGATAAAGATTTCTGATGAGTCCGTTGGATTCAGGGGATGATTTTAGGCCTAGGTGAGTTCTTGGTTGATTTTTTGGAGGTTCCAAGGGTAGTTTGGCATTTTTAAGCGTTAAGTTAGTTTCTTGCAACATTCAAGGGTTTCAGGTCAATGAGACCTCAGATTCGTGTTTTGATGGTTCCATTGAGTCCAAAATATCGAGATTAGTTTGGTAGCATATTTGGTTTGTATACTCGGGGTTCCGAACGAATCCCAAAGGTCTATTTGGGAATTTTGTGCCTCTTGTGAATTGTTGGTTTGTGTTTTCTGGTGGAGTATTATTTGTTCTTTGCGATTGTGACACCCTCTCTCGCAATCGCATAGGGTTAGTTTTGTGTGCATCGCAATCGCGTGGATGACCCTTGCGATCGCATAGCTTTGTTTTTCTGATCATCGTGATCGTGTGGCTGGACGCCGTGATCGCAATGGTCAAAATAAATGAGTTGACCTTCTAACTCATCACGATCTTGAAGCCTTGATCATCGCGACCGTGAAGAGTAATTTTCACCTGGGAAGAATGTTTTCTAAAAATCGGAGTTTCAACCCCATTTCACCATATTTAAATATTGAGAGCTCGGTTTTGGCGATTTCAAAAGGGTTTTTCAATATTCATTGATTGGGTAATGGTTTCTAATTCCCCAACTTTTTTACTCATTGATTAATTCATGATTTGGTGATTAGCTTGAGTGGTGACTCCAACCTTTGAAGGTTTTTGAAAAGGTTTAAGGTTTTTGGTAAATTGGTGATTTAAGAATTATACCAACTCTGTTTTTTATTTGGTTTCAAAGTGGTTTGGATAACACAATTTTCTATAATTTTCATATTTAGCCTCATTTTTGGAATTGGGTTTCTGGGTCGATTTGACCCCGTGTTCCAAGACTCTTGATATGGGTGTTGATAGTTCCAAATCTTATTTTGATTACTTATTTAAAAAGATTGTATTGAATTGAAGACTCGACAAAAAGGGAAAGCTCAAGTTCTAGAGTGATTGTTTGATTAATTAAGGCAAGTGGACTTCTTGACTTTTCGTTGAGTTTATTGAACCTTGTATGTCATTGTATGATTGGGAGTAATGAGAATTGGTGAAGGGACTTATAGGAGAATTTGTGTATTGTAAATTGATTATGTGACCTCATTAAACAACTTGGGTTAAAACAAGAATCTTGTTGATTTGTATGAATTGATTATATTGTGGGCAATTGGACGAATGAGATTATTCACTTGCCGATATGTTTTGATTGCATGTTGGTGGATATTGGTGTTGAATTATCATCCTCATATTTGATTATTACACTATTGTGTTTTCATTGATGTGGTACCACTACTGTGATGATATTGGTGAGGATGAGAGGAAATACGGAATGGGTCACACTTTCATGGCTGATTCATTGACTGGAAATAAGGAACGGGCCACATGTCCTTGGCAGATTTGTTGAGATGAAATTGGGATGGAGACACACGCCTGTGGAAGATGCATGAACTAAGAAGTCCTTCATGGGTCTCGAACTGAGATATAGCGGCTGTGTATCATTGGGACAGACATGTATCACTCTATATGACATTGCACATCATTGCATTGCACATCATTTGATTATGGCCATTGATATATTGTTGAGAACCTTATATATTGTTTAGAACCTTGATTTGTTGAATACTATAATGATTGACTATTGGTGTTGAGGTGCAATTTGAATTGTTCTTTGTGTGCTTTGTTATATGGAGTGAGAACTATTTAGGTTGGGTTGTTTGATTATTGAAGTTTGTAGTTGTGTGGGTTCGGCTGGAGTGGTTGGAGTACTTATGTTCAATAATGCTTAACTAAGAGTCAGTTGTGTGCTTGTTGAGTACCGTTGTGTTTGGTACTCACCCAATTGCTTCTACACTAGTGTAGCCATATCATCGTGATTCTCTTTCTTCCCTTGTTTGTCTGAGGCTTACTATGGAGAGTTGAGAGGTAACTTCTTATCTCAATGGGTCCTTTTACTCCTTATATGAACTTGTTCTATTCTAGAAATAATGACCTTGAGACTTGTATTTTTTTAAATTCTATTATAATATATTATAGGCTTGTACAAGTGACAACCAGGTTTTGGGGGTTTAATTAAGTTGATTATGTTATCTGCATTATTACTATGGTGTTAGATTTTCATTCTTATTTTACTTCCGCATTTATCTTTATATTTGGAATTTAGGCTGACTTATCTTGGTGGGATAAGACGAGTGTCATCACGTCCATTTTTGGATCGTGACAAATGATATCAGAGCTCCAGGCTAATAGGTCTCACGTGTGTACAATCTAAGTCTAGTAGAGACTCGAGGATCGGAACTGAGATCTTTGTTGCTTATCTTGAGAGGCTATGGTGATTTTTAGGAAAAACCTTCACTTTTTGAATCTCTATCATGCGTCCTTAGTCAAATTTTATACTTATCAATTCATTTCATTCTCTCACTTATGTCACACCCCAAGCCTACACCCTGGACGTGGCCGGCACTCGAGAACCATTGCTGGCCCCAAACGAACCCTTGGCCTGGCTCAACTCTCAGCGGAAGACTTACTCAACAACAGAAATCTCAAACAAGCTCAACTCATAAGATATAATAAATAAAAAAGTTACTTAGTATACTCAAATAAACATAAGTGTCCAACTCATAGTCTTTAAAACATCAACAAGGGAATGAGAAAAAAACTCATCAACTACTATTGTCTATCTATGAAGCCTCTAAAAACTATGATGGAAGTCAGGACAAGACCCATGACATCCTAATACGACTGAAAGTAAATGTGGAACCCTCCGAAGCAAGGAGGCTCACCAAAGCAACTCTGGAACTGCAAGTGGTATCAACGGAGTGCATGTTGATGACCCTGGTTACCTGTATCTGCATCATGAAAAATGCAGGCCAAATGGTGCCAGTACATGGAATGTACGAGCATACAAGGGGAAATCTAAAGCACAGACATAAGCTTGAACTGATAAAAAGGAAGAACATACTCACCTCATCTCAAGTCAACTCAAGGATACTCAAACTCAGAAATACTCAACTCAGTTCAATATAAAAACAATAATAAAGATGCATTATAAAGAAAGCTTTTAAAACAGTAGAAAATAACTCAGATGTATTTAAAAATACAATAATAACTCGTTTACTCTTATTTGGGAGATTATCTAACCGACAACTATCACTATGAGCTATGTGATGATACAACGTCTCGCCCACGCTGCCAGAACTGTCCTATACCTTTCCGGAGTTTAAGACATCCTCAACTAAGTGGATTCACTAAGCTATGCTTAAAAGCAATAAGGAATCATCTAAAAAGTATGACCATTTACCCATGTTGGCATACATGGTTTATGAGGACTTTGAGTTGTCTAAACTCGTTCTCATATTGGTGCTCAATACTACTCCCAATAATATAACTCATTCTCATATGTTTAAAAATATTTCCTCATCCTCAAACTTTGAGATTATTACTCGAAAGATTCTCTTAAAAGAGATAATGCTCAAAACTCCTCATGAACTCATTTGGAAATCAAAGTTTCCTTCTCATTTTAAATGTAAAACATTTACTCTTGCGAATACTTAATCCCCTTTTATTCATTTTGAAAACTTGAATTTAACTCTCCTCATCCTCATACTCAAGTACTCAAGTCTTAAAACAAGTTTTAAAGATTTGTCAAAGACTTCTCAAAATGACTCAAGGGACTCCCTCGAACTTTACTCTCAACTAAATCTTGAATTTGAAATGTGAATTCAAGAATTGTGATTAGGATATAGGATCTCTCAATGATTAAATGAATTTTAGATAGTTGATAATAAGAAATGAGCGAAGACACAAACTGGAGGACACTTGTGCGACGCGGATGATGAATTAAATTTTTGGTCGCGAAATAACTTTTGAGGCAAAGGACTCCATATCCTCTCTAATGGGTCGGGGATTTCAACTCATTTAGGGCTTAATATTTAAGGATTTAGTGTCCTCAATACCTATTTTATTCTCTAAACTGATGATAAAATGTTAATTTGCAGCAATGAAGGCAAAAGAGCAAGGCAACGGCATTACGAGGCAAAAAGGAGCGAAAAGGGTGAAAAAATTAAAGGGAAGCTAAGCTGGTACTCGCCAAAGCCACTCGGCGTCTTACCGAGTGGACCTTCAGATCGGCTAAAGTTCCAGTAGGTCAGCCCATGGACAATACCTACTTGGCGAGCAGATGGATGGTTCGACGACGCACCGAATGGATCGGCGATGTCGATCTCTATCGCCTAAAGTCACGGAGAAGAAATGGTAAAATATCAAGCTAAGAAGGTGATGGAAAGGAGCATTCGGCGTATCGCCGACCAGGTCGGTGAAACCTGACTTACTTCACCGAGTGACTTCGAAGCTGGAATTCTGGAAACGTATAAATGCAATTTTGAAAAGAAGAAAAAAGAGTTCCCACACTGTCCAGTTCTGGGTTTTTTATTCTAAACAGTGTTCTTACACTTTTTGAGTAGAGATTTAGCGTTTGTTTGATTTTTAGCTTCAATTTGAGCATTTGGAGACTTGTGGATTATTGCCCAAGCTGATGGAAAACATAGTTGGTAATGATTTCTTGTTCTTTATTATGTTTGGCTAAAACCCCCATTCTTGGGGGTGTGATTATGTAGTTGTATGTTTCAATTAGCTTATGGGTGTTAGTATTTACTGATTTTATTGTTGATTTGAAGTGGGTTCAATTAATAGTTTGAGTTTTAATTGATGAATTGTAGTTGCAAATGCAATTCTAGTTTAGCATTCTAAGCTTGCTTGAGAAAGAAGTATTAGAGTTAAAACTATTAGTTGATGATTGTAGTGATTGTGTTATTATAGATTTAGCTTGAGAAAGTGGGTCTAAATGCAATCCTACTAATCTAGCTTAAAAAAGTAGATTGATTAAGGTATTGGGCTGTTTCTATGTGTTGTGCTTGTCGAGGTTCGAAACAACTCGCTTGATTCGTGATAGTTGATTGAGAAATAGCTATTGCACTTAAGGCCTAGCCTACCCACTGAAGTTCAAAGACTTTTAGTAAATAATAATCACCCATTAAGAGAAATTGACATTCAATTTATCACACTCCCAAGAAACCCTCTCTACTTTTTCACTCCCAGTTATTTGTAGTTGTTGATTGCTCACCCAAATCCCCCCATTTGACATTAATTGTTAACCCCTTGCCATTTACTTTATTGTTGCAAAAATTTCTACATCTACGAATGATTAGAACACCATTTTACTTCGTAATCAAATTCTCTACCGTATCACTCCCTGTAGGATCGACTCCAACTCTTAGTTGGGTTTATACTTGTTAGCGACCGCCTACACTTAGAATCGGATGAAGTTTAGTTGAGCATTATCACTCTCCACGACGTGGAGAGGGGATAACTATGTGAAGACTGAAAATCTTAAGTGTCTCCGCGACGCGGACATGGGCGCAATTATTTACCCGATCTTTTCTTCCTCTCCCAAACTCGACTCAACTCATACCCACTTCAGTTCTATGGTCCAATTTCACAAAATTTCACAAACCCGGAACACTTTCAACGAAACCCACACAACACTCAATCAGTAGACTCAACTATTGCGCAACACCCTCACCTCAAAGATTTCAAAGACCTCAATTTATCAATTTAACTCAAGAACTTCTCAAGAACTCAATAATCAACTTCAAGAATGAATTCATGGGTAAGAGTTTACATGATTGGCGTGAAGGCGAACAAACCCAACCCTATGAAAGGTTACATACCTCGTAAGGATCAAATTCTTGGCGAAATTTGTCGAAGATAGCAAGAATCTTGAACGAACGCTTGAATTCTCCTTTTTCTCCTCTCGAACTTCTCTTTAAAATTGTAAGTGTGTTTAGGAATTGTTAAAACTGATCCAAATCAATTTAGACCCCTAAAATATTGCTAAAAATGAGTTAGGCTAGTGGGGTAAGGAAATGATCAAAATACCCCTCTTTAATTCGGATGAATTTCCTTAATTGGATAGGCTGAACTCAAACGAGCATATCTCCCTCATCCTAACTTGGAATTTAGAAAACTTGGTGGCGTTGGAAAGAGGACTCATTGATCTTTCATCTGATTCCTTATCGGCCACCTAACTCATCATTTACTGAAAGTTATGGTCATTTGAAGTTGACCCAAAACTCACAATTTAAGACTAACTTGCAAAATTCTCAAATTAGCTCTTTCCAATTTAGTTCTTTCTAAAATTAGCACTTTCTAAGACCGGGGTGTTACAACTTATAGTGACGACTCGTGTGTTCATGTGAGTAGTTATTGTGTCGTGTATGGCTTGTGTAACACCCCGGATCCAAAAGAGGGCAAGACAATATTTTTAAGAAGTTGTAGGTGCAAACCAACGGAGGCCACCCACGGCCCGTGGATGGGACCACGCACCGTAGGTGTGGTCTGTGGGTGGGACTCCCCAAACAGTTCCAGAAGGTCCAGAACCACGACCTGACCGATGGACCGTTGGTCAGACCACAGTCTGTGGTTGAGGACTCATGGTCCAGACCCAGAAGATCCCTCTCTAATCCGAACGATGGACCACCAAGACGAGCCGTAGGTTAGTCCACAGTCCGTCGACTAGGGTCCGTAGATGGCGGGTCGGCAGTTAAGTTCAGGGGTATTTAGGTCTTTTAATAATTAGCCTAGCCTAATACTACGTCTTTTTACCCTTCACTAAGACCCCTATATAATTATTTTAACCCCAAATTTCCCAATAGAAATTATTCTCTCCAAATTAACCAAAAAGAAGAACTCTCAAATATTTCTCTCTAGAAAGCTTGAAGAAGAAGGATTCAACCTAGGGTTTCAAGTCAAGTATCAATTCCTCTATTGAAGATTAGAAATTGGCTTTGAGGTATGATAGTTTTCATCCATGGATTCCTTCCATTCATGGAGTTCCCAAATTCCTCTATTTTCAAAGTTAGAAATCCCTAATTGAGTTAGGATTTTCTTCAATTACCATAGGTTCTCTTGATTATTAATTTAAAAGATTGAATTATGATCTTTTATGCATGAATTGATGAAATACTATGATTTTATGATAATTTCCCCTATGAACCCATGTAATCCCCATGTTTTCAAGTTATGAGCATAAAATGTGAGATTTTGATTATGGAGGAAGAGTTTTATCAAATTAAGTATGTATTGATAGATTTACATGAATTTATGATGAAATCCATACCTAACCCATGTTTTCTAAATGTTTATGATTGAAAAAGGGTTATGAACCTTGAAAGGTAAATTATGGAATTATGCATGTGTTTTAAGGATGCTTTGAGAGTAAAGTATCAATGATGATGTTGTTGTTGTGTTGTTGAAAGGATTATTCTCATATACACATGAAAGCATGATGTGAAAGGTTTTCTCACATAGTAAGGATTCTAAGGTTGAAAGGTCTTCTCACCTAATTGAATCAAAGATTAAGAGTTATCCTAATGAAACCTAGCTTGGATTAGTTATTGAATGATACCTTTCCATGGATAATGACTTAGCTTGGATTGGCAAGATGACGTGTCTTTCCATAGATAATAAGAACAAGTAAGAAATGACTATTCCGTGGGATTTATGTTTAGCACCGAGAGGATATTGAGATGGAAGCTCTCCTGTGAGTAGAGGCTGGGTTTATAGAAGCAATTTCCTTATCCCATACATATGTGCCCCCATAGGATGATTGTCTAGATAGACATTAGCTAGTGGATCCAATTAAGCTAGAAGTTCATGGTCCTTACCTTGCCAAGTAGGACAACCCTTTTCGATGTGGGAGACACCGGGGGATCATGTTATAGCTCACTCGGTCTCTATGTCGGTTAAGGCTACTTCCCACATTAATAATGAACTAAGGTTACTTCAAGAAGTATCTCATATGTGTTGAAAGGTTTTAATGATGTTAGCTTGCATTGACCATATTTTATGACTTATGTTTTCTAACCCCTTTTTTTATATCATGTTTTAGCTGGGTCAATTGCATGTAATGAAATGTTCCCTTTTAGCATGATTTAAATATTTTATGCATAGCTATCATACTTGGTACATTGTTTAGTACTAACACATACTCTTGCCTACATTTCCCCAAATGTAGGGTCTGACAGTCAAGGTCATCAGTTTCGTGGCTAGTGGTTGATTTTGAGGTTCCCGAGCTTTGGTGAGTCCTCATGCTTCGAGGACGGACTTTCATTGTTCTTAGTTCTTTCTTGTATTGAAGTTTTGGACATGATGTATGGGCTAGGCACAATTTCATTCTATTGTACTAGATGGCTATTGAGACAATTGTTTTAAACTTCTGCTTTTCTTTATAAAACTATTGGATTTGAAATGTTGTTTTACTTCTTTTTCTCTCTTTCCTATGTTATGAATGCTAAGTGTCTTGTATGGGGTCTCTCGAGGTCCTATACGCCATGTTACATCTATGGGGTACCCCTGGATCGTGACAAACTTGGTAATTAGAGCACAAGGTTTAGAATGGTCCTAGGATGTCTCATAAGCCACGTCGAGTAG
This sequence comes from Solanum etuberosum, assembly GCA_029582245.1. Classification (NCBI taxonomy): domain Eukaryota; kingdom Viridiplantae; phylum Streptophyta; class Magnoliopsida; order Solanales; family Solanaceae; genus Solanum; species Solanum etuberosum. The sequence goes on from JAJONR010002659.1 coordinate 46,369, forward strand.
AGTCTTGTTCACGAGTGTGAAGCGCGCCACATTTATGAATAAGAGGCTACAAGATGATTAGGAAACTCCACTTCTTTCATTACTCTAAAGTCGTGTGATAGAGTTTACCTCTATAAGGTCTCTTTCCTAATCCTTATCTGATGCTCTACAGGATATGGCTACTCGAAGAGCTTATGCTAGAAGGAATGTGAGGTAGAATGAGGAACAAAAAGCTCCTCCCCAAGCTCCTCAAGTTTCGGTCGATCCTTTGGCCGAGCAAGTAACTAATGCAGAGTTTTGGGTTGTTTTTCAAGTGTTTCCTCAAGCCATGATGGCCCAAGACAATAGGGAAGTTTTGGTCCCTGTGAACCCAAATGTGGGTACGGCGGCATCTAGAGTGAGGGACTTCACAAGGATGAATCCTCCGGAGTTTCATGGTTCAAAGGTTGAGGAAGATCCTTAAGAGCTCATTGATGAGGTCTACAAGGTTTTGATGATCATAGGAGTGACGCCGGTGGAAAAGGCGGAGTTGGCCACTTATCAACTCAAATGTGTTGCTCAAACTTGGTTAAACCAATGGAAAGAAGGGAGGTCGGAAGATGCGGGTCCTCTTGATTGGGAGAAGTTTAAGTCTGCTTTCTTTGATAGGTTCTTTCCCCTTGAGATGAGGAAAGCAAAGGTGCTTGAGTTTATCAACCTTCGACAAAGAAGTATGAGTGTGTGGGAATATGCTTTGAAGTTCACACAATTGTAAATATGCTCCAACAATGGTTGCCGATTCAATGGCAAGGATGAGTAAGTTCATTTCGGGTGTGTCCGAAATTATGGTTAAAGAGTGTCGTACCGCCATGCTCATTAGAGACATGGACATCTCTCGTCTCATGGTTCATGCACAACAGATTGAAGAGGAGAAACTTAAGGAAAAGTCTAGGGAGACAAAGAGGGCTAAAACTGGTAATGGAAATTTCTCTCATGCAAGGTCCGATGGACATGGTCATTGTAGATTTCGACAAAGGTTTTCCGGTCAAGGTTCCTCCAATGCTCCTACTAAGTTCAACAAAGATAGGGTGTCTAACCCTAAGCCTTAAGAAGGAAATGGTAGTGGATCTTCATTACCTATGTCTACTTGTGTTAGGTCTGGAAAGAAGCACGAGGGTAAGTTCCTAGCCGGCACGGATGGTTTCTTCAGTTGTGGTAAAAGTGGTCATAATATGAGGGATTGCCCAATGCTCACGGCAAAAGGAATAAAGGGTAAGCAAGCTTCTCCTAGTGGTTCGGGTTCCAATGCTCCTAAGTAAAACACTTGTGATACTAAATCAAATGACCTTATGATTTAGTATCACAAATTCCACAATATCCTTCTTCATTCCATTCCACTAATAGACTTCCCATAAATCACGGTACATCTTGATGGCTCCCGGATGAATGGAATACCACGAACTATGGGCTTCTGACAAGATATTAGGAGTTTCTTGGGGTTGGTTGGATATTATAGAAGGTTCGTGAAGGGTTCTCATCTATTTCATCTCCTTTGACTAAGTTGACTCAGAAAATAGTTAAGTTTTAATGGTCTGAAGCTTGTGAGAAGAGCTTTCAGGAATTGAAAACTAGGTTGACTACTGCCCAGTATTGACCTTACCAGAAGGTACGCAAGGTTTTGTGGTATATTGTGATGCGTCCAGAGTTGGTTTGGGTTGTGTGTTAATGCAGAATTGCAAGGTTATAGCTTATGCCTCCAGACAACATAAGGTTCACGAGAAGAATTACCCAACCCTATGATCTAGAGTTGGCTGCCGTAGTATTTGCTTTGAAAATATGGCGTCATTATCTTTATGGTGTTCATGTGGATGTGTTCACAAACCACAAGAGTCTTCAGTATGTGTTTAGTCAGAAAAAGCTTAATCTCAGACAGAGAAGATGGTTAGAATAATAAGTATTCTTTATCACCCAGGTAAGGCTAATGTTGTTGTTGATGCCTTGAGTAGATTGTTTATGGGTAGTACCACCCATTTTGAGGAAAAGAAAAAAGAGTTAGCAAAAGATGTGCATAGGCATGAACGATTAGGAGTTTGACTAATGGATTCCACAGAAGGAGGAGTGGTGGTGATGAATGGGGCTGAATCATCATTAGTGTCTGAAGTAAAAGATAAATAAGACCAAGATCTTATTTTGCTTGAATTGAAGGGAAATGTTCATAAGCAAAAAGTAATGGCTTTTGAACAAGGGGGAAATGGTGTATTGAGGTATCAAGGTAGATTGTGTGTACCAAGGGTGGATGAACTCCAAGAGAGGATCATGGAGGAAGCTCATAGCTCCAGATATTCTATCCATCTGGGTTCCACAAAGATGTATCGTGACTTGAGAGAAGTATATTGGTGGAATAGTATAAAGAAAGGTATTGCTGAGTTCGTTGCTAAATGCCCGAATTGTCAACAAGTTAAAGTAGAGAACCATAGGCCCGGTGGTATGGCTCAGAATATAGAACTTCCGGAATGGAAGTGGGAGATGATCAATATGGACTTCGGTACTGGCTTGTCGCGGTCTCGCAGGCAACATGATTCTATTTGGGTGATTGTTTATAGAATGACTAAATCAACCCATTTCTTACCAGTAAAGACTACCCATTCAGCAGAGGATTATGCCAAGTTATACATTCAAGAGGTATTAAAACTTCATGGAGTTCCAGTGTCAATTATTTTAGATAGAGGTGCACAATTTACTGCACAATTTTGGAAGTTATTCCAGAAAGGTTTGGGATCAAAGGTGAATTTGAGTACTACTTTTCATCCTCAGACTGATGGACAAGCAGAGCGCACCATTCAGACTTTAGAGGATATGTTAAGAGCTTGCATGATTGATTTCAAGGGTAAGTGGGATGATCACCTACCTCTCATGGAGTTTGCTTATAACAATAGTTACCACTCTAGCATCCAAATGGCTCTGTATGAGGCTCTTTATGGGAGAAGATGCAGATCTCCTATTGGATGGTTTGAAGTTGGTGAAGCTGGGTTGATAAGACCAGACTTAGTGCATCAGGCTATGGAGAAAGTGAAAGTTATTCAAGAGAGATTGAAAACAGTGCAAAGTCGTCAGAAATCCTATACTGATATTAGGAGAAGAGACTTAGAGTTTGAAGTAGATGATTGGGTATACTTGAAGATTTCACCCATGAAGGGTGTTATAAGATTTGGTGAGAAGGGGAAACTTAGTCCCCGGTATATTGGTCCGTACAGAATATCCAAAGGGATTGGTAATGTAGCTTATGAGTTAGAGCTACCCCAAGATTTAGCAGCGGTTCATCCAGTGTTTCACATCTCTATGTTGAAAAAGTGTATGGGCGATCCTTCACTAATAATACCAACTGAAGATATTGGTATCAAGGATAACTTGTCTTATGAGGAGATTCCTGTTAAAATTTTAGACCCCCAGGTTCGCAAGTTGAGAACCAAGGAAATAGCATCAGTCAAAGTTTTGTGGCGATATCAGTTTATTGAGGAAGCTACTTGGGAAGCTAAGGAGGATATGAAGAAGAGATATCCACATCTCTTTGAGCCCAGAGAAATTCCAGATCAAGGTACTAATTCTCTTCTTAGTACTCTTTAATTGATATACTGAAGGTGTTAGATTTGCTTGTTGGGTGTTTGAGCTGAATGTTAGATGTTACGCCCTTAGCCTACTAAGAGTAATCTCATTCGAGGATGAATGTTTCCAAGGGGAAGATATTGTAACACCTCGCTATTCGAAAGAACTAGAAATAGAAAGAAATCGTTTTTGGAAATAATCAAATTTGGAAAGTTTGACAAAGTTAAGCTAAGCATGAGTTTTGTTTCAACTTCAAATAACCATAACTCCTAGCACAGGATGAGTTAGGTGGGCAACAAGATACCGTAGGTAAGATCTTTGAATTATCTTTCCAACTCCCCCGAGTTTGCTCATTTTTGAGTTTGTATGAGGGAGATGTGCCCATTTGAAGTCGGGCTATCTAGATAAAGAAAGTCAAAATCGGATTTTAGGAGGGTATTATGATCTTTTCACTACCTAATTAATTAAATTCATTTTTGGTAATTAAGTTGGGGTCTTAAATGAATTGGTTCAGTTTATGCTTCAAATAATTAAGTTAGGGTTTTGAGAGAAGAGAAAAGAAGAGGAGAAAAGAGGAGAAGAAGCAAAGATTTGTTGCGTTCTTGAAGTTAAGCTTGTGGATTTCGCCAAGGTTTGATCCCTACGAGGTAACTGAGATCACATAGTGTTGGGTTCGTTCACCCATGCGCCAATCATGATTTAATTCAGCGAAATTATGTTTTTGAAAGTATAGAAATTGAGTTCTTGATGGATTTTGTTGAATTTTCTATTGGGTTCTTGATTGTTTAAGTTGTTGAGAATTTCTTGAGTTAAATTCATGAAATTTGATGTCGTTTTGAGTAGATTCTTGCATACTTTGGTTATGTATTCGAATCTAAGTGTTTGGGGAAGGAACCAATCGAATCTAGAGGGTTTAGAGTTGAAAAACGACCTAGAAAATTCATCAAAATCTGGGGAATGGGGGTGGGGCGCCGCGCCACTAAGAGCGCCCCACATAGGCGTCTCTAGTTTGGCCTCTGGGGCGCCGCGCCAGCCAGTGCGCCCCAAGCTAGTGCCTGTAGTTTCAGCTCTGGCGCCCGGCGCCACTCAGTACCCCAGGGTCGCCAGGCCTTCTACCCTTTTCCACTTCTTTCCGTTTGAGTTCCCTTGAAACGTACCTATGTTTTCTAGTTGATTTCTACACTCTAAGGTACGTCTAAACATCATGATATCATCTATAAACATGAATCATAACCTTGAATTCATAAATTCAAATTCAAGGAAAGTTAAGAGCCAAGTCTAGAGAGTTCCTAGAGTCTTCTCAAACGTCTTTTACAAATGCTTTAAACTTGTTTTAAGACTTGAGTTTCGAGTTGAGTAAAGAGTAATGAGTGACGTTCATTTCTTCAAAAGAGTATATGGGGACTATGTATTCCCAAAGAGTAAATGTTTTCACATTTAAACAAAAAAGGAAACACTGATTTCCAACAGAGCGTTTGAGCTAGTTTTCAGTAAAGAGTAAATGCTTTCACAATTAAGCAAGAGAGGAAACTTTGATTTCTAAGAGAGCCTTTGAGATATGTTTTTGAGCAATAATCTCAAACCACAGAAAGAAGTTATGTTTTTAAACATATGAGCTAGTAATATTTTGAGAGTAGTATTGAGCACTGATATAGGGGAGATTTCAGACAACTCACAGCCCCCATAAACCATGTAGCCATCATGGGTATAAAAGGGCCATACTTTTTAGATGATTCCTTAGTAATTTTTAGCATAGACTAGTGGATCCACTTAGTAGTTAGGTTCTATACCTCCGGCAAGGTATAGGACGGCCCTAGCAGCGTGAGGCAAAACACTGTATCATCACATAGCTCTTAAGTGATCGTTGTCGGTTAGAGAAACTTCCACAGAAGTATTTTGTATTCTTATATACACAGAGTTAATTGTATTTTTATATACAAACAAAGTTTATATTGTATCTTTGCATACAAACTGAGTTACTATTATATTTCTCAATACACAGAGTTGTTATCCATGTTTTAAAAGCTTTTCTTTATATTGCATTCATTTTAATGCCTTATATTGAAATGAGTTAAGTTGAGTTGAGTTGAGCCCAAATATGTTCTTTCAGTTCCTTTCAAGCTTATGTCTTGTTTTAGAATTTCCCTCGCATGCTCGTACATTCAATGTACTGATGTCAGTTGGCCTGCATATTTTATGATGCAGATACAGGTAACTAGGATCAGCATCCAGCGCATCGTTGATTCTAGTTGAGCTTCAGAGTTGTTGGTCAGCCTCCTTGCTTCCGGAGGATCCCTTTTATTGCTTTATCAGTTAGTTCATTAGGATGTTGTGGGTCTTGTCCCGACGTCCATCTCAGTTGTTATAGGCTTCATAGACAGTTAGTTGATGTTAGTTCATGATTCTTTACTTTTCCTTTTCAGTTATGTTGAGACTTGAGTTGCCATTTTGGCCAGTTGAATGTTGATCTTTAAAACATTCTAAGTTATTTATTGAGACAGTTTAGTTATGATTGTATTTCAATACTTTCTTTTATCATGAGTAAGTCTTCTGCTAAGAGTTAAGTCAGACCAAGGGTTCGCTTGGGGACAACAATGGTTCTCGAGTGTCAGTCCCGCCCAGGGTGTAGGCTCGGGGAGTGACAAAAATTATATAGAAAAAAAATAAAATTTCAGACAATTTGACCCGAAAATAATAATAATGCATAGTTAAAAACTTAAAATAAATACTCACTGCAATATATATATATATATATATATATATATATATATATATATATTTTAAAAATACACCGTTTTGACTTCATTACTTTAGTTAAATCATTTTTTATTGGGATAATATAAATAGAGTTATAACTAAGTTCTGTAAAATTGGGATAAAATTCACAATATATATTAAAAAACAAAGAGTAATATAATTGGAATAAATAAATTATTATATTAATTATGTGGCAATTAATAGTTGAAAAATATTATACTTAAAAGTCAAATTTTCATTTTTCTTTCCTTCCACGTACCTAAAAGTGAGCCCATTCACGTTCTTTGTCACATTAGCATCTAGAAGAGTCGAGGCTTTCAAATTACCAGTTCAAGGGGGTAACTAGAGTTACATATAGGGTTTAAGTGTGCATTAAATAAAACTTATTAGTTCGAAAGGATTTTGTTCTATTTAGCACATATTTTCAGATTTTACTTTATTCAACTCATTTTGTATATATTTGGAAATATTTGGGTTTTTTTATTCTCCTTAATTTGCAATTATGATTTTCATCTTTTGATGCTTAAAAACTAATTGATAGTGATATCCGTATTTATCATCACAAATTCGAACATTGATAGGTCAATTAACGTGAATAATTTAAACTCTGTTGTGGAGTTTCTTATAGCTTAAAAACTTATAAATACTGTTTTGTGATGTCATAATCTAAATCGCCGTGAGAGAAGCACCAATCGCCAATCCACTACGAACTCAACTAAATCATTTAAAGGTAACAATCTCATTAATTAAAGCAAACCGTCATAACAATTAACAGTAAATATGCGAAAATAATTTTCCTAGAATCTAAAAGTCGTGTACCTAAACATCTAACATAGTCTAGAATACGGGGATACAACCCCAAAAAATGAAATCTAAATCCGGAAAATGGACTAGAGGGATATAGATGATATCATGGCAGCCCGAATAAAACAACTCAACCTTAAATTCAGAAAGTGTGAGACTCACCACTGAGGTCGCGTAGCAGCCGCTGGAATATGCTTTGTACTCAACAAAAGAATAGCAAATGTAGTATCAATACACAAAATCAACGATGTACTGATAAGATCATCAGCGAGCTCCAAATATATAAAGTGTGAACAAGTAACTGAAACTTAGTTAAACAAGAAGACATACATATATAATCCAATCAGTCTAAGCAACCACAAAAATATGTCCAACATCATTACAATCAAATAGCCTGATTGACTCTCCAACACAAAGACAAACAATTAACATGTACCAGGCGTGGTATCCGAACCAACCAATATATAATCTGTACCAAACGTGGTACCCGAACTAATCAATAGAGAACCTGTACCAGACGTGGTATCTGAACCAACTAATAGATATTTCGTACTAGGCGCGGTACCCATGTCAACGGATAATTTGTACCAGATGTGGTACCCAAGCCAATCGAGAATCGAAAACATCACACATGCAATCACAAACACAATGAATACAACCTCTTTGTAGATCACTTTCAGTTTTCTTTCATTCTAACTTTAGGCTGTCATCTTCTGCTTTACCATAATCCTTTTTGTTATTGTGAACTTTTACAAGTAATTGTGTTTATATGATTATGCTCATTTATAATGTAGTTTGTCTTTCCTTTACCTTATTATTTAGACTGTGTTTTCTTGTATCAATACCAATATAATTTGGACTTTTAATATCAAAGACAAAATTTTGTTCATTAATTATTAGTGTGATTGTGAGTTATAAATATAATGTTCCTTTTTTAAGTACATTTTTTATCTTACAAATTCTTCATTAATTTTTAAAGAAAATTATACTAATTGTTTGTTTATATATATATATATTATTTCTATTATCACTATTATTATTATAAATACACGTGCAAAACACATATACTTAACTAATATTGTCCAAATATCAAATTCATTATGATAATTTATCATTTAATAACATAGTCACACGATCATGTTTGGATGATGTTGACCAACTTTTTATTTATTCCATATCTGACCCAAATAGCTTTTTATTTTATTAATTGTTAATGTAATTGTGAGTTATAATGTTCCTTTTAAGTACATTTTTGTAACACCCCAGAAATTTTTTGAGCTAAGACTCGAACCATCCTTCGTTGTGAGTAGTATTTTACCGAGGAATTTAAAATTTCTTAAGTGTTAAGGTCACTAGATGTAGCACCTTGAGTTCCAAAAAGAACTAAATTGGAAATAG